>WSFP011523702.1:0-12386 GCA_009831015.1 Picea engelmannii | reverse complement strand
ACAACACAATAGAATAAATTAAAACATATTTTATTATATGAATAAGAGGGCCATTGTCATACAAAACGTGACACTTATCGATAATCCTTTGTCTTTCAATTGGAACACTATGTCCATTACATTAAACAAAAATGTCTCATTTTCATAGACAATTATTTCAAAAAAATATAATTGCATCTTGCATTGATTTCTAAATATAATGGTCATCATTCTTCACTGGAACTATTGTTAGTGCTCGAGCTACTTCCATGCCTTGGGTTGTTTTGTTGAATGTTTGGTTGATTGTCTCGGTTGTTTTTTTCTTCTTGAAGTTCCATCTACAAACATAAAAATAAAATGTAATGAGTCTATCTACATTGGTGAGAATAATGAAAATTGAAATAAATAATATACATGAATGTAAATTGAAAAGCAATGTACCTCCAAAGTAAGAAGCAACTCATGAATCATACACATGTTCAAAATCAAATCTCATGCCTTGTTTCAACAATTCTTCTATTGCCTCAGTTCCATACTTTGTTTCATGCAAGTTTTATACCCCATAATAAATCATAGATTTAATATAAAGTATTATTTTTGTTTCATTAATTATAAAATGATGGAAGTAAAACAACATATATTATACTTACAAATTCGACAATTAATTTTTGATATGCCAACATATACTCACAACCCTTAATTAACCCAATGTTAATCAATTTTTCTGATGGCTATTCTTTGTATCTTAACACCTGTTTGAAGACATTCAATGATGGTTGTTGTCAAGCAACTTAAAATATACAAAAAAAAACCTTAAGTTGTTATAAGGAAATAAAAATTACTCACAAACTTTGATATAAAGCCTTTTTTGTTGGCATGTTTACAAGAAGAGTGTGTTTGTCATTGATGGCAAGAAAAGAAGGCAGAGCAGAAGGAAGTGTAAGCTTAGGAGGAGGAGAGAACAGTATGTGAAAATCAAAGCTTAGAAGATATAGCGCTTTGCGCTTTCCAAAAGTGCAGCCGAGGTCCAAGAGACAGAATCGCAGGAGGAGCAAAGTTCGAGACCTTTGAACACATAGAAAGCCTTCTAAGTTAGAGAGATCAGAAATCTGAGGAGGAATAACGACAATGGTCGTTGGATCACCAATCCCGAATACCCAATGACCGTTAGTTCAGTGTCCAATGACCAAAGGAAGCGCAAAGGAGAAGTACAGATCTGATCCATTGGATATGAGTGCCGAGGATCAACAGTTGTTGGATCCAAAAATAAATGCATGAAGGTTAAGAATTTGGATGAGTGTAGGAGAGAGGACTTGTCAAAGTCCCTAAGTCTCGAAGTAAGTAGGGATCATCCATCATTAATACTGACAGATGGAACACGATCCTTAACTCTAGAGAAAATCACTTCAAGGATTTTTCAGTTTGAGACTTGAAAAACCCAAAGTCCAGAGATCCAGAGAGTCAGAATAAACTAAATTTGTCAGATCCTTTTGAAGTGGAAGGAAAGGATAAGCTAGAAAAGCAGCATCATAGAAAGATCGAGTTGTCTATCTAAGAACATGATCAACAAACAACATTTAGTTCAGGTCTAAAAGTTGCGAGGAGGTTACTGCTCGAGGATTCTCACTTCGGAAGAATTGGAGACTTGAAAAGTCGAAATACTCGAAGTCCCGAATTGAATGAGGATCCACATCAACAAGACTACTTCAGCAAGGACACGTGGTGAAATCAAACAATGACAAGTGTCAAGTTGATTCAGAATTTTATGTACGTGCAAATCACAAATCTGAGTGACATGTGGTAGCTACTAGGCTCATGACACATCATCAAGTGATGTCACTCAGAGAGTTTCACTTCGGGAGCTTTACAACTAGAACTTGCCCAAAGTTCCGAAGTCCCGAAGTGGTTTGGGGCTATCCATCATCGAGGAATATAGGTGGCACGAGATCCACAACTTCGGAAGTTTGTGGATGGGGAGAACGTGAAAATTCCTGCAGACAAATATCAACCGTTGATCATCAAGGGGAGTACGTGTCAGCTGATATGAGATTTCATAGAAATATCACTTCATGGATTTCCAGTTGAGACTTGAGAATTCCAAATTCCAGATACGAGAAAGGATTGTGACTGTTCATCTGAAAGGGACACGCATCAGTGGATTGTCAGCTCCGGGGAAAAGAAAAGGAAGGTTGAAAGGTTGGAAAGTTGATATTTCCGAACCCCAAATACTTGAAGGGATTGTAACCATTGATTCGGAAATACCACACATCATTAGATTGTGGACTTCAGATGAAATGCTCCGTGAGAAAACGAGAGTTTGAGAATTGAAAGTCTTGAAGGACCGATTCGTGGATGAGATATTGATCATACATTATGGAGAACAGGTGTCTGTAGATGATTCACTTTGGAATTTTGTCATATGGAGGAAAGCAGGGATTGAGACTTGAAACTCCCAGAGCCTGGATCACAAAGTACATCACAACTGTTGATTCAGGAAGGACAGATATGAATCTTTAGTTCAGGAGCACCGTCAATATCATGAGATCAATAGTCTCATTTCATTACAGGGATTGTAGGTGCATGAACGTTAATGAGTTGAGGGCGGGCCGCAATCGAAACCATGGTTTTGGAGAAAGAAAACCTGGAGCCTCGAGGTAAATTGCAGGGAGAAAAGAAGTTTGGTCTAAACCACCTTTGGATGCACCCACAATCACATGGTCACATGACCTCATTGCGCAAGGTCATATCAAGGGAGGAGTGGGCACGTTGTTAAGATCCACTTCAAAGTTCAGGATATCGGGAGTTGGGAGAGTCGGGGGACTCACGACAGATGACCCGAAATGTGAAGTCCCGAAGTAATTGGCCCCAGGTCATCGCCAAAGGTCATGAGAAGGAAGAGGCTTAGGATCGAAAGGAGCCAAAACTGATTGATTGTAACTGCCAGAGAAGACAAAGAATTTTGGCTGACAGAGAAGAAAAAGATTATTAGGATAACTACCAGAGAAGAAAAAGAACCTTGAATAATGACCAGAGAAGATGAAGAGTTTTTATGATGATCAGGCAGATGACTCGACGTGTGAATGACATGAAGAATAGAGAAGAGACAGAGTGTCTTTTGGTGAGTGAGGCATGTGGGTAGGATTAGAAGGAGTGGAGAATCGAAAGTGGAGATCAGTGGTGTAATGAAGAGTATGCAGAATATAATCTAAATAGGAAGTGTTGTTGAGCGCAAGAAGAAAAAAAACAAAGTATAGAAGCTAAAGAAGGTAGAGGAATTATGGAGCTGTAAGAGACCATACCAGAGACAGAGAAATTAAGTAAAGTTTTGTAAGATTCAATCAGGGTGGTGCTATGGAGGATTGCAGTCCTCTAAATTCTAGTTGGTGCTAGAAGATATTCTGGGAGTTGGTGCTTCCTTCTAGTGGGTGCTAGAGAAACCTAGGAGTTGGTGCTAGAAAAATATGAGAGTTGGTTCTCTCTGCAAGTTGTAGATTGTTATCAGAGTTTGTATCCTCATATTTGAGTTGGATCTCAAAGACTGTGATGTACATGAAATTTGGATCTTGATTGTCATCCTAAGAAAAAGAGGTTTTCTCCCTTTATGAGTTTCCTCATGAGAAATTTGTGTCTCTTTGTATTCTGTGTTATGGATCAAATATTGTTTATCTATGCATGTTAAGTTATCAATAACACATTAAATAATAATTAAGAAATATTCAGAAAAGAACAAAAAGTTTCAAGCTTATATTATAACTTATTCAACCCCCCCTCTCAGTTATATTTCCAACAATTGGTATCAGATCCTGTTCATTTTATTTGAAGGTAGATCAATAAGATTAAACATGACAAGTCATGAAGGAACTTCAACCAATAAGGCCCCCCTATTCAATGGAACAAACTTTTCCTTTTGGAAAGTTAGGATGAGAACCTACATAATGGCTTTAGGTGCAGATGTCTGGGATGTGGTAGACACTAGTTATGTAAAGCCAGTTGTTCTAGCTAATAAGGATGACAAGCTAGAATTTAGCTTCAACGCTAAATTTATGAATTCTATTATGAATGGGCTTGCAGAAGGAGATTTTGTCAAATTCATGCACTATGATTCAGCAAAAGTTATGTGGGACAAGCTGATAAGTAGTTATGAAGGTGATGAAAAAGTGAAAGACACAAACCTTCAAACTCATAGACTAAAGTTTGAGTAGTTAAAGATGGATGAAGACAAAATTATCAGTAAGTACTTCTTAAGTATAGAAGAACTTGTCAACAATATAAAAGGCTTAGGTGAAACGATAGCTGATTCTTTTCTAATCCAGGAAATATTAAGATCTCTTCCTCATAGATTTAACTCAAAGGTCTTTGCTATAGAGGAAATAGTTGATCTCAAAATGTTGACACTAGATCAACTTATTGGAACCCTAACTTCCTATGAAATGAGAATCACAAAAGGTAAATTCACTACAAGAGAGGCATATTTTAAAGTAGAGAAAAACACAGACTCCGATATAGATGAGATTGAAGAAAATTTTGTGAGAAGACTGAAGAAAGGATCCGACAAATACAAAGGTAAACTGCCCTTCAAAATTTTCAACTATGGTAAGATATGTCATTTTGCATCTAAGTGTCCTGACAAAAGAAAGGATCAGACATATGATGATGAAGAGGAGCACAAACACAAAAAGGTCTATAAAGAGAATAATTTTAAGAATTAAAGCCTTTGTGTAAACAATGATGATGATCCCTCAGATGATGAAAGAAATGACTCTTCTATTGAAGATAAAATAAATGATAACATGCTAATAGATTTAGAAGACCTAAACATTGATGATACAGGAAGTAAGTTCGCTGACTGTGAAACAGAAGTAGATCTTGAAGGAGAACTTGTCAATGACATGGAAGAGATTGATAGACTCAGAGAAAAGAAAAGAAAAGAAAAACAGTTACTGCTCAAATATGAGAAAACATGCAAGGAACCATCTGAGTAAATTAATATGTTGAAGGTTAAGTTAGAAGAATCTAAGAATATTGAAGACATCCTAAAACAACAATTGAAGGAAGATGAAACAAAAGGTGAAAAATTGGAAGATGAAGTAGTGACTGTTAGAAAAGATATAGAGAAATTCCAGGCCTTATAACATTAGAATCTGACATGTATCAAATCCATAGAAGGATTAGCCTCCATTCAGAATCAACAAAGGAATTAAAAGTTGGAAATTGGTTTGGGTTATGAAGAGGGATCAAGTAGTGGTAATCCAAGCAACAAAGAATCCATCAAGTTTGTCAAATCTACAACTATTGACAACAACAAACCTGCAGAAGAAAAGGAAGAGAATCAGTTGCCAAGAATGAGTGAAGGAAAAGATACCAGAACTGAATGTGAAGAACAAAGAAATAATACACTCTCTTCTCAAGAAAATCATCAGCATGGAAGAAATTGACTTGCTCAAAGAAGACAACCATTTTCCAGGTACAAAGATTTTTTCTATGGATATTGTTTTTACTGCACTAACTTGGGCAACAAAGCTGTAAATTGGTCTCTAATATTTAGACATGATAAATCAAGACAACCAAGGAATAAATACCTATCTCAACAAGGAATGAGACAACCAAATTACAAACAACCACATACTGCAAATCATGTGATGGTTGGGAAAAAGACGCAGACTAAGCATAACAATCATTATGATTGTTTATTCAATGAACCAAAATGTTACATCTACCATAATTATGGACATAAAGCTGCAGAGTGTTGCTTAAATAACTATAAGCCAAATTAAAATCACATGGTTGAAAACATCAAGGTTTGGAAGAAGAATGAAAATAACAAGTGTGGATTGGTGTTGTTAGCTCAAAGAGAAAAATACTCCTGGTATATTGACAATGGATGCTCCAGTCATATGATAGGTGACAAAAGTAAGTTCCTATCACTCAAAGAAAATAAATCGGGGAGTGTGACCTTTGGAAATGATGCTCTAGGAAATATTAGAGGTAAAGGTATATTAATCTTAAGTAATGGAAGAAGCAAAGCTCAAGATGTATTATTTGTTGATGGTTTAAAGAACAATCTTCTTAGTGTTGGTCAGATATGTGACAGAGGATGTGAAGTCACTTTCACTGCCAAGAATTGTAAAATAAAGACAATAAACACATGAGAGTTGCTAGCAAAAGGGGTTATAACCGAAAACAATGTATATGTTCTGAAGGAAGATAAGGAGAAATGTCATTTAAGAAAAATTGATAAAAGTTGGTTATGGAAACACCTTCCAAATTGAATAATGAAGGTGTTGTGAAAGACCTTCCAAAAATATCTAAGCCTAATAACTTAGTATGCGAGTCGTGCCAAATGGGGAAGCTGACTCGTGCTCAATTCAAATAAAAGAGTTTCACATCTTTAGAGAAACCGTTTCAACTTTTCATGTGGATCTGTCTGGACCATCACAAAAAGAAGGAACTAGAGGAGAACGTTACTTTATGCTGGTCATTGATGACTTCTCCAGACGTACGTGGGTTTCCTTTCTGAGTGAAAAATTTGATGCGTTTGAGAAGTTCAAAACATTTAAGGCATTAGCCGAGAATTATACAGGAAGAAATTTAAAGGCAATTCACTCAGACAGAGGAGGAGAATTTATGTCAAAAGATTTCAAATAATTCTGTGATAGACATGGAATTCCGGGTACTCCTCAACAAAATGGAGTTGTAGAACACCAAAATATATCTGTTCAGTAGATGACAAGGGATATGATGAATGAAAGGGACATTTCACAAACCTTCTAGGTGGAGGTTGTTCACACAACTATTCATATTCTGAACAAAGCACATCTAAGGCCGAACAGTGATAAAACTCCACATGAGTTGTGGTTTGGTTGACGTGCGTCCATCAAGCACTTCAAAGTATTTGGAAGAAAATGCTACATAAAAAATAATGATGATCATCTGGGAAAATTTGATAATAGATTTGATAAAGGTATCTTCTTAGGATATGCAACGAACAGTAAAGGATACAGATACTTTAACAAAAGAATGAATAAATTAGTATATGGTATTGATGTTCGAATTGATGAAGAAGCTCCTGTAAAAGATCAACAGAGAATAAGCACTAAGCCATATGAAAAATATGATGAGAATAATGAAAATGAAGAACAACAAATCCCATAGTCACAAGAAGATGATGAATCAGGTGGAGAAGAGACACCTAGACAAGAAGAGTCATGATAATAATCAACATCAAATCCTTCCTCCATAATTACTCAAAAGAATCATCCTAAAAGTCAAATAATTGGTGAGAAAGACAAAGGTGTACAAACCAAGAGGAGGATAATCAAAGACACCAAGCAATCACATATAGCCTTCATATCCATGGTGGAACCCAAGAAATTCAATGAAGCCAGTGAAGATGTAAATTGGTTAAAATCAATGAATGAGCAACTGGACTAGATTGAAAAGAATGACACTTGGAAACTCATTCCTAGGACAACAAATAAAAATGTAATAGAATCCAAATGGGTCTACAAAAATAAGATGAATGAGCAAGGAAATATTGTAACAAATAAGGCTAGATTGGTCTGCAAAGGATATGCTCAAATAGAAGGACTGGACTTTGATGAAACATTTGTGCTTGTAGCAAGATTAGAAGCTATTAGAATGTTTCTTGCCTATGCTTGTCATAAACAATTTAGAGTCTATCAAATGGATGTCAAGTCATCTTTTATAAATGGATATCTAAAAGAATAAGTCTATATGGAACAACCAGAGGGTTTTCAACTATCATATAACCTTGACTTTGTCTGCAAGCTGAAGAAATTCTTATATGGGTTGAAACAATATCCTCGTGCCTGGTATTACAGACTGGATAAGTATCTTCAAGACAAAGGGTTTAAGAGAGGAGCAATTGACAACAATCTATATATCAAAACATAGGGTAATGATTTTCTCATTGTGCTGGTCTATGCAGATGACATCATCTTCGGAAGCAATAATGCTTCGTCGGTACAATGGTTTACCTTTGCCATGCAATATGAATTTGAAATGTCTATGATAGGGGAACTGTAATTTTTTATTGGTCTACAAATTACTCAGAGGTCTGAAGGATTATTTATTTCTCAAGAGAAATATCTAAGAGAAATGTTGAAAATGTTTCAAATGGAAGATTCTACACCTATGAGCACACCTATGGTCACCGGATGCAAGTTAATAAAGGATGATGACTCACCTGATGTTGATCATATTTCCTATAGGTATATGATAGGTATCCTATTGTACATCACAACATCCTGTCTAGACATAATGCATGTTGTTGGAATCATAGGAAGGTATCAGGTTGCACCTAAACATAGTCATTTGTTAGTTGTCAAAAGAATATTCAGATACTTTAAAGGAACAATGAACTATGGCCTATGGTATCCTAGGAATTAGAATTTTCAACTATGAGTCTATTCAGATGCTGATTGGGATAACTGTGTGGATGAAAGGAAAAGCACGAGTGGAGGTGCTTTCTTCTTAGGAGATTCTCTTGTAGCATGGTTGAGCAAGAAGCAAGGTTCCATTTCCTTATCGACTACAGAAAATGAATACATTGCAGCTTCCACTTGTTGTACCCAAGTATCATGGATGATTCAGACACTTGCATACTTGGAGGTAAAGTATAATGCACCAATCCCAATCCATTGTGATAATATTAGTGCAATTAGTGTGTCTAAGAATCCTGTATTTCACTCCAAGACAAATCATATACCCATCAAGTATCACTTCTTGAGGGAATAGGTGACCAACATTGTTGTTTCTTTGCATTATATTCCATTCAAAGATCATATTGTTGATATCTTCACTAAATCGCTTGCAAAATCTCAGTTTGAGTATCTACGCCAGAAGTTGTGTGTGACCATGTTACCAAGTTAAAACGCCCATCCTGTCAAGGTGAGTATGTGTTGGTTGAATATATGATACCTTTGAAAAATAATGCAATCGCTCAGGAGGAGCATGTTTTCTTTGACATTAATGTCAAAGGGGGAGAAAAGGAGTGGTCTGGATGCTACAGTTGGAGATCTAAGAAACCTGTTAGGGTTGCCATCAATGCCAAAGGGGAAGATTGTTGGCATGTTTAAAGGAAGAGTGTGATTATCATTGATGAAAAGAATAGAAAGTGGAGAAAAAGGAAGCGTAAGCTCAGGAGGAGGAGAGAACAGTATGCAGAAATCAAAGCTCAGAAGAGATAGTGCTTTGCGCTTTCCAGAAGTGCAGTCGAGGTCCAAGAGACGGACTCGCAGGAGGAGAAAAGGTCAAGACCTTTGAACACTTAGAAAACCTTATAAGTCAGAGAGATCATAAAGCTCAGGAGGAAGAACAACAATGGTCGTTGGATCACCAATCCAAAATACTAGATGATCGTTAGTTCAATGTCCAGTGACCAGAGGAAGCGTAGAGGAGAAGTATAGATCTAATCCATTGGATCTGAGCATCGAGGATCAATAGCTGTTGGATCCAGAAATAAATTCTCAAAGGTTAAGCCTTTGGATGAGTGTACTTTTCAAAGTTCCGAAGTAAGCAGGGACCATCCATCGTCAAGACTGACAGGTGGCACATGATCCTCAACTCCGGAGCAAATCACTTTGAGGATTTTTCAGTTTGAAACTTGAAAAACCTGAAGTCTGGAGAGTCGGAGAGCCAGAGTAAACGACAATCATCGGATCATTTTGAAGTGGAAGGACACGATAAGATAGAAAATAATAATCACAGAAATATTGATCCATCTATCTAAGAACATGATTGACGAACAACATTTCGTTCGGGTCTAAAAGTTGCAAGGAGGTTACTGCTCGGGGAATCTCACTTCAAAATAATTGGTGACTTGAAAAGTCAAAATACCCGAAGTCCCAAAGTCTCAAAGTGAACGAGGATACACGTCGGAAAGACTACGTCAGCAAGGACACATGGCACAATTAGACAATGACAAGTGTCAAGTTGATTCGACATTTCAGGTACGTGAAAATCACAAAACCGAGTGACACGTGGAAACTACTAGGCTCATGACACATCATCAAGTGACATCACTCTGGGAGTTTTAATTCGAGAGCTTTACCACCAGCACTTGACCAAAGTTACGGAGTCCCAAAGTGGATTGGATTGTCCATCATCAAGGAGGACAAGTGGTGCGAGATCCACAACTTCAGAAGTTTGTGGATGGGGAGAACGTGAAAATTGTCGAAGACAAATCTCGATCATTGATTGTCAAGGAGAGTATGTGTCAACTGATATGAGATTTTAGAGAAATATCATGTCAAGGATTTCCAGTTGAGACTTGAGAATTCCAAAGTTTGAAGATGCAAAAGGATCATGACCATTTATCCGAAAGGGACACACGTCATTGGATTGTCAGCTCCGGGGAAAAGTAAAGGAAGGTTGAAAGGTTTTAAAGTTGAGATTTCTGAACCCCGAATACTCGAAGGGAATGTAACCGTTGATTTGAGAAGACCACGCTTCGTTAGATCGTGGACTCTGGGTGAAATTCTCTGGCAGAAAATGAGATTTTGAGAATTGAAAGTCTCGAAGGTCGAACTCATAGAGGGGATCCTGATCGTAGATTAAGGAGGACAGGTGTCTGCAGATCATCCACTATGGAGTTTTATCATATGGAGGAAAGCAAGGATTGAGACTTGAAACTCTTGGAGCCTGTATCATGAAGTACATCACATTCGTTGATTAAGGAAGGATAGATCTGAACTGTTAGTTTAGGAGCACCATCAAGCTCATGAGATCGATGGTCTCATTACATTACAGTGATTGAAGGTGCACAAACATTAATGAGTTGAGGGCAGTCTGCAATCAAAACCATGGTTTTGGAGAAAGGACACCTGTAGGCTTGAGATGAATTGTGGGGAAAAAGAAGTTCAGTCTAAACCACCTTTGGATGTGCCCGCAATTGCATGGTCACATGAGCTCATCACCCAAGGTCATATCGAGGGAGGAAAGAGCACATCGCTAAGCTCCACTTCGGAGTTCAGGAGATCAAGAGTTGGGATATTTGGGGGACTCACGATAGATGACCCGAAATGCGAAGTCCCGAAGTATTTGTCCCTAGGTCACTGATGAAGGTCACAAGAAGGAAGAGAATTAGGAGCCAAAGGATCCAAAACCGACTAACTATAACTGCGAGAGAAGACGAATAATATTGACTGATAGAGAAGAAAAATATTCTCAGGATAACTACCATAGAAGCCAAATAACCTTGAATAATGGCCAAAGAAGATGAAGAGTTTGTATGATGATCAGGTAGAGGACTCGACGTGTGAATGACATGCAGAATAGAGAAGAGACAGAGTGTCTTTTGACGAGTGAGGGATGTGGGTAGGATTAGACAGATTGGAGAATTGGAAGTGGATATCAGTGGCATAGTGAAGAGTATGCAAAGGCAACACATAGCATAAAAGGAAGAAGAGAATTTGAACATGAAGTGTTGTTGAGCACAGGATGAAAAAGAACAAAGTAGCAGGCCATATCAAAGACAGAGCAAGTAAGTAAAGTTTTGTAAGATTCAATCAGGGTGGTAGGGTGGCGCTGGGGAGGATTGCATTCCTCTGAATTCTAGTTGGTGCTAGAAGATATTCTGGGAGTTGGTGCTTCCTTATAGTGGGTGCTAGAAAAACCTGGGAGTTGGTGCTTCCATCTAGTTGGTGGTAGAGAAATCTGAGAGTTGGTGCTCTCTGCAATTTGTAGCTTGCTATCAGAGGTTGTAGCCTCATATTTGAGTTGGAGCTCAAAGACTGTGATGTACATGAAATTTGGAGCTTGATTGACATCCTAAGAAGACGAGGTTTTCTCCCTTTATGACTTTCCTTATGAGAAATTTGTGTCTTTGTGTATTCTGTGTGATGGATCAAATATTGTTTATCTATGCATGTTAAGTTATCAGTAACACATTAAATAATAATTAAGAAAGATGCAAAAAAGAAAAAAAGTTTCAATCTTATATTATAACCGATTCACCCCCCGCTCTCAGTTATATTTCCAACATTTTCTTCCTTGTTGTCTAGTTTTATGTGCATAATGAGTTCCATTTTGTTTTCTTTTCTATAAGAGAATATTTGAAAATCAATATTTAATGTATAATTAATTATTTGTACCTAATAGAAAAATTCAATGATTACATACATTTGAAGCACATTGTTGTTGAGATAGCTCCTCCTGTGATGCAATTATGTCCAATTCTTTGACCATCTCCTTGTACACTTTTTTGGATATTCCTACTAGAATATTTCAGATATCAGTTCGTTGGTCCTCTCGGATTTTCATAATTTTTTTGAAAAAATAACATGACAATAAAGTATTTTTATATTGATATATGAAAACTAAATATCACAAAATTGATATATTAATAAATGAATACTTTGTAATATATATATATATATATATATATA
>WSFP011523701.1:0-12386 GCA_009831015.1 Picea engelmannii | reverse complement strand
TGGCATTGTGTCTATGATATGTGAGCGGCAACCCCACAACAAAATCCATAGAGATGACTTCCCACTTGGACATAGGAACATCATGTGGTTGTAGGAGGCCTGTCGGGTGATGGTGGTCGGCTTTCACTTGTTGACACTCTAGGAATTTGGAGACGAAATGGACTACATCGCACTTCATACCTACCCAAAAGAAGAGCTTCCTCATGTTTTTGTACATCTTCTTCACACCCGGATGCACACAATAAAGTTCTCTATGGGCTTCCTTCAATATGATGCTTCGAATATCCCCACTTTCAGGGATGTACATCCTTCCTCGATATCTTAACAGTCTGTCTGCTTCCAGACTATATCCTTCATACTTTGGATCTAATCGCCTCCCACTCTAGAGGTTTGAAGTAACCTTTAAATACCAACTATCTCCTTGGAGTTGCGTCAACACATGTTCCCTCAGATTGACTTTTAAGGGTATCAAGGAGAAGATACGTGGTCTCCTAATCAAGGCATCTGCGACCACATTTTATTTTCCCTTGATGTATGAAATACCAAAATCGTACTCACTCATAAACTCACTCCATCGCCTTTTCCTAGCATTCATATCCCTTTGAGTGAAGAGATGTTTTAAACTTTGATGGTCCATTTTGAGCTCAAAGTTTCACCCTACAAGATAGTGCCTCCAAAGTTTCAGAGCTAGCATTACAGCTACCAACTCTAAATCATGAGTCGCGTATAGATCTTCATTTTTCTTCAACTTTCTTGATGCATAAGCTATCACTCCTCAATCCTGTATTAGCACGGCCCCCAACCCTTTCTTTGAGGCATCCGTGTAGACGGTGAAGTCCTTTTCCATATCCGGCACTCGTAGAATTGGGGCACTAGTTAGTAACCTCTTAAGCTCAATGAATGCACTATCACATTCTTCTGTCCATTCATACCTGACCCCCTTGCGTTGCAAAGTGGTGATGGGTTTCGCTATTTTGGAGAACCCCTCCACAAATCTCCGATAATAACCTGCTAGCCCCATGAAGCTTCTCACCTCATGGGCATTTTTCGGCACTAGCCACTCCATAATGGACTTTACCTTTTCTAGGTCCACAATGATATGAGATTCCTTCGTCGGAAATGATATGACCTAAATAATGAATTTCTTTCTGGAAGAAGGAACACTTTGACAACTTCCCATACAATTTGTTCTCTCTAAGGCAAGACAACACCACTCGCAAGTGTTCCTCGTGTTCTCTTTCGTTCTTGGAATATATGAGGATGTCATCTAGAAAGACTTGTACAAAACGGTCTAAGTACTTCTGGAATACACCATTCATGAGGCTCATGAATACTGCTGGCACATTGGTCAATCAAAAAGGTACTACGACAAACTCGTAATGTCCAAACTGAGTTCGAAAGGCATTTTTTGGGATATCGCCTTCCTTAATCCTTAACTGATGATACCCGGATCACAAATTGATCTTTGAGAATACCGCCACTCCTTTCATCTGATCGAAGAGGTCATCTATTCGCAGCATTGGGTACCTATTTTTCACTGTAGCACGGTTCAATTCCCTGTAGTCTATACACAGTCGTAAGGACCCATCCTTCTTCTTTACAAAAATTATTGGTGCACCCCAAGGTGAAACACTGGGCCTTATTAGCCCTAAGTCCAGTAACTCTTTCAACTTCATTTGCAATTCACAAATTTCTGGCGCTGTCATCCGATATGGAGTTTTGGAAATTGGTTTTGCACCAGGTTTTAGCTCAATAGTAAAATCAAGCTCCCTCTCAGGAGGTAACCCTGGTAACTCGTTTGGAAAAACATCCTTAAATTCTGACAGCACTGGGTACTGATCCAATAAGGGTCCCTTCCTTTTGTTCACTACTTCCACTACATAAAGTTAACACCCTTGTCTCAATCATCGCTTAACCTTCATAGTTGAGATAAAGTGTAATGACACTTTTCTACGTACACCCTAGATCTCTACTGGCCTTCCTTCGTCATCTACACAGAGCACCCTCTTTGCGAAACAATCTACCAAAGCTCGGTGAGCTGCTAACCAATCCATTCCAATGATTAGGTCATACGCCCCAAGAGCAGTGACGTATAACTTCAACCTAGTAGTACACACTCCCAAGTCTACTATGCAATTATCAACACTAGGTCCTACCGCTTGCTTTTCCCCTGAAGCCATCTCGACTTGTTTAAAGTCATCATTCTCGTAGGTTTCCAACCCACTCTTTTCTAATGCAGATTGTTGTAACAGATATCAAAATTGACTGTGTTTCCCAAGAGGAAGCATGCAGCCGTGACTTCTCTCACACAGATATCTCCTTTTGTGGTTTGGTTCGAGATCAGAGCTCACCGTAAAATTGAAGATTTGGTTTCCAAATGGCTTGCAGGCCCGGGGTGTTCGGATTGCTTGCTCAGATGCTCTCTCGACCGTCAGAGAAGACTTATCCACAGATGGGAAATGGTGTTAAATAATATTATGGCTTCGCCAATAAGATGGGCCTCACATCAGCCTGTCCTCTGAGCTCTGCTCCATTTTACTATGTGGCAAAAAGGGAGCCAAAGCCAAAGCAGGTTTACCTCTGCCAGACTTGTTTGGAGGACTGGTTCGACTTTTTGAATAATGTCTCTCAATTACTTTGGGAGATGGATCTCAAAATTATTCAGGCCAATGATTGGACGATGCCTGCGAGTAATTTGATAAACCACATTGAGATTTTATATGTGATTTAAGCAGATCGACTGTTAGTAAGGTGTTGAAATGGGTTCTTAGTAGAACAATGGGCTTGGACAAAATGACACAAAAGGAGCAAAATATGATGTCGGTTTCATCTATTTCAATAACACTTTCAACATTGCCTGGATTTGTTACTTCATCTCCAGCCTCCCTACAATTGGTTAAGGCCACTGTGCGATTTATGTTGCTCTTGTTTCCCATTCTAGTATTTTGTATTAGAGCGTTGGTGTATTCAGTTCTTTTTAGAGCGGGTGAAGAAACATATGATCAGAAATCAGACAAAGAAAATTTGATTGTAGAATATGGTGGAATGACCGAAAGCTGGAAGCTGACTGACCGATGGGAATGAAGGAACACTGGAATGGGATGCATAGAACTGTGAAGGGTATAGACAAGTCTGCGTGAACAGTTGATGGGAAATATTTTGAAGATTTCACAGCGAACGAGATAATGTATTGTGACACAAGACAGTAAGTTCGGTCGAGAAAGCATGTAAAGCTATCAGTCTAAGCAATTTAGTCAACAAACTTCCAAGTGATGGGAAACGCTATTTCAGATCTATCAATGGAGAGATTATACCCATCACTGTCGATTTGGTTGGTTTTATTGAAAATAAAAGTTGCATTTCCTTTCCTCGCCTCTGCTTTCGAAAAGCGTTTCATCTTTGCAAGTCTGATTGGTTGGTATAGCGAATTCATGTGAATAGTAGAATGAGCGTACTTGGAATCAACGCGGTTTACATCCTTTTGTGAAGTACCAGCTACAAAACAGTAGTAGGTTTTTGTGGAAATTTTCAGTGGGAGACCATTCAAATTTACAGCTGAAACTTACTATTCATTTAATTACGAATATTATGTCCGTTTGGTCGGAAATTCCGAGACCCGTGAGCCGTTTATCTCTGGTATCGAATTGAAGGGGCATCAACAGTAATAATAACCTGAAAATGAAAACGGTAGTGTGCCCGTTGGCTACAGTCAGAGGCGCGACCAAGTCAGGCTTGAGAAACCGAACGGGTCAGGAGCAGTATTCGCAGCAACTTGATTCTATTTGAAACCAACAACGTTAGATTATGAAGTTGAGTACCTAACGATATCGCATGGTCGACCGCATTAGTTAGCATGTCACTTAACAATAATATTTTCACTGGACCGTTTCCAGATTTTGCCAATCTAATTATGTTGGTGCAGCTATATTTAGAAAATAAAAATGTATCTGTTGCATCGTATCCTTATCTTGCAATGATGATTGTAAAGCCTGTCGCACCGATGGAAATGGGATCTTGACATGTGAATGTTACCATTCTATGGTAAATGAGGGCGTTATCATTTACCTGGTGACCGTCAGTAATGGTGCAGAACGTGGAGGTACATGCAAGTAGGTCCCGAACGTGTAGGGCGAGATGTTGTCGCAGACTTCGTTTTTTGTTGAGGAAGATGACAGACAATCACAATGGTGATGTTATTCTGAGGTTTCTCTGCAGGGACAAATATGAATGACTACGATAGAATACCTCCGAAGAATTTTTCCTTCCCATTGAAGATCGAAATAACCGTGCTAGTGATTTTCATATTGTGGCAATTGATTCCGGAGTTCCAAGACGTCCTCCTGTTGGCAAAGTTGTGCATGAATTTCAAGCTAGCTTCCGTGGTGGATTAAGGGAAATGAAAAGGTTGCAACCATTCATACTCAAACTTCACTATAAATTGGATGTTTTGATGAAGACATTTATGTCATTAATAAGCAAATATCTTCCAGGGGACGATGAGAAAGAAGATGTTGGGGCCACTGAATCAAGTCACCTGTACTCATCATTTCACAATTTTTCTTGCCAGTCACCTGTCGCAGGTAATGAATGCTTGAAAAATGGGCAAATCTCAGAGCCTCAATATCTTGCATATACCAGTGGCACAGATTCACAGGACCTCCTCGGCAATCCATCCTCAAAATCACCTTATAAGGACAACTTAGAAATGTCACCATTTTTTCAAGACAACTTCCATGGAAAATATCCAAAAGGAAATGGTGGTTCCTCACACAGTATGCGCATGACAGTTAAGTTGAAGCGACTTGAACAAGATTGCAAGGTTTGATAGTGAGCTAAGCAAGGCATTGGAGCATTAGAATGAAATGCTTGGAATGGAAGTGATTAAATTATGCCATGAAATGAATTTCATCACTGGCTTTTTTGAAGGAGGTAATTCACAAAATGTCATAGACAGTTATGAATTAAAGGTGAGGTTGGAACACCTTCTAGAAAGAATGGATTTGGTATCTCAATCACTCATATTTTACGCCTCTGTGCTAATGAGCTCGGCCAGTCAGAAGCACAATATACGGACCTTTTTTAGTATAAAAATTTTGAGATATCTGATGTTGATGATGCAAATATTAGCTATATTTTTTATGATGCATCTGATTTCATAGAGAAGGTTGAAAGAAATGGGGGAAAGGTTCTTGTGCACTGCTTCGAAGGCAGAAGCCTTAGCACAACAGTTGTTCTTGCATATTTGATGCTACACCAACACAAGGCACTTCTTGAAGCATGGACCAGGCTTAAACGATTTCACTGTCGTGCACAGCCAAATGATGTTTTCATGAGAATTCTTATAGAATTGGATAGAGATTGTATGGAAAACTTTCCATATGATACCCTAGAAAAACCACGAGTTCATTAACCTGCTGAGGGTTTTGCCAATTGGGTTTTGGTTCGATAGTAAAAGCGGGATTGTAAAGGTTCAAATATCCAGAGACATGTTGATTTACCGTGGACTATATTCATTTTAGACGAGGAACCGAGTATTAGCGTTACAAAGCAATAATCCATGATTAGTAACGGTTCAAAGTGTTGGCAGAGGCACCTGGTAGTCTCAATTTTTCATGAAGGCGAACCGTTTCGGATTCCCGGAACGCAAAGAAATTTGTTCTTAGATTTTTTCTTTTAAATAATGGTTGTATGTAACAGAGAAAAGGGGGGACAGCCCGGGAGCCTTGAGAGGTTGGGTTTGTAATGCATTTTTTATAAAATATAGAACAGAGTGCCAAGAGATTCTATACTTTGTCACTGTCTAATTCTGTTTTCTTCCTGTATTACTATTTCTAAAGTTTTCATCACTGCTTTTTCTGCCTTATGTTCATTATTTCAGCTTGTAATGGTTACAATTCAGTACAACCTCTGTTGTAGCTATTTGAAGCATCCCTTAATGTGCAGTTTTTCCTCTGTTTTGTCGTGAGTAGAACAAGACCTGCGCCTTAATCGTTTTGCCTCATTTATAAGTTTTATTTGTTCACAGCCTTTCCTCTGTCTTTCTATGAGTGAGACAAGACCTGTGATTCAAATATTTGAAGTATTGGTGTTATTTCTTCTATTGAAAGGAAGACCAGATGCTTGGCTTTTTCTTTCAGTTTTGTTCATCCCCTATCTGCTATCCATCCTCATGATTTTAAAATGAATTAGACAAACGAGGTCATGCCTTTTGTTTCTGATCTATAAATGAGTGGAATGACTATTTTAGACCTAGTTCTAGAAGCTTCCTATGACTGATCAATCAACAAGATTTATTTCTTTTAAAAATGTGCTAAGGCTTGGCTCTTTTACAGCCTAGAGTCAACTCTTGCGACAAAACAGATGGTGAAATGAAACTATCTGTAGCACCAGAATCAAATAAAATCTTAACATTGATATGATTTAGCGTACCTGATGACTCCACCACCGTGGATTGATGTTCGGCCTGGCGATTATTAACCGCTGCGTAAATATGGTGGCTGCTACTTTCTCTTTCCATCGGGGCCTTCCCTTCTCTATGCGTGAATCCTGATTGTAACTCTGGGCAGTCACGCTAGTAATGGGGTCCTCCACATCCCCAACAGGTAACACGGGATTGAACCTACGCACTGTTATGTGACTATCTCTGAAATGAGTTCCTTCCCCTAGAACCCCTGCCCCTACTAGTTGTTCCTTGAGATGGTCGTGGACCTGTCTGTGTCGTTGGCGATGAACGAGATGTTGCACTCGCTGCCATTGAAATCCCAGCGAATAATGTCCTTGGCGTGACTATGTTACCATATGGAGGTGGCCTTGAGCTCCCTCCCTTGGGAAATGTCCTAGGGGCCTTCTCGACGAATCCGGGACGATGCAGAAAGGTCGACCTCATACCTCCATTCAAGTTCATGTGCTCTTCCGCATAACGCGCATTTTCTACTGCTTCTTCTACTGAATATGGTTTCCACATCCGCACCATAGCTCTGATCTTAGGGTTTAGCCCATAGATGAAGCATTCTACATGTTGTTGGTCATTATCCATATACGAAACATATTTGACCAATTCCATAAATCTGATCTCATATTCTTCTACAGTTCTGTTTCCCTGTACTAAGGCATGAAACGCCCCTACCTGTTGTTCCTCATAATAGGCTGGCAGATATTTCTTTCATAACCTCTCCTCGAAAATTTCCCAAGATACTGTGTCCGGGGTAAGATGCAGTTGTCTTTCCAAGTTACCCCACCAGTTCAAGGCGTTGTCTCTTAACTGGAAAATTGCTATCTTCGCCTTTGAGTTGGACGCATAGTCCCTTAAGGAAAAACACCTTGTCATGCCTTCCAACCACGCTTTCGTGCGTTCACTGGCACAACCCCCGACAAAATTCGGAAGTTTGATATTCTGCAATTCTCGAGTGATGTCTTCGGGTGGAGGTCCTCCCCCTGAATCCCTTGACGCTTCTGGATTACCCGTTCCAGATGGTGGGGGTTCCACTTTGGTCCCTGTTGGTTGTCGCCCCTTTAAAGTCTCATTTATGGCCTCCAAAAAGCGCAGTATGAGAGCTAGTTAGGGTGATGGTGGCAGCGGCGCTGGCGGTGTTGGCGGCACCTACGACGACGCTCCTTTGCCTCGATTCCCTCGAGTCCTAACCATCCTGTATGATTTAACCTGCATCAACCAAAGTTGTCAAGGTGAGTTCAAGGATGTTTCAAATTGGCGCTACTCAAACTAGAAACAGAGTTAGGCGTAAGTTTTTTCTTTACTTGTCTGTAAACAGACATTACTCTCTTTAGGGGATTGGCTAGGTTAGGGCTAAAGCATCAAAGATTGATTTCTTCGCCTAAGAAAACTATTGGTTCCCTTGCCCTGTAGCTACGCTATCCTTGTGCCATACTCGCCAATTTCTCTAGCTTACTTTCCTAGTGTGTATGTCGCCTCCTTCCTGCTTGTCCTAGTCTAAGTCCTTTAAACTTTTTGCTTACAACTAAATATCCTTCGATGCTTGACTTGTGGGCTCTCCTTGGCACGTTGTACATATGCGTTGAATTATGTGTCTTGGTGGCTGCAGGTGCGAGTCTTGAGGATTATAGAGTGGCTTTCAAGCATTGGAGCTTAGCGCTTAGCTTTGACTGGTGGAATGGAATGAAAGGGCTCGACGATTGGCTCGATGAGTTGTGTGTAAGGTCTCGTGAGCCTGACGCTTGGATAATCGGAGTTTATACTTCGGGATACACTCTGTTACCATTAATCTATTTAAGTATAAGAATTTATTTGTAAAGACTCATGAGGGCGTGTTGATGTTAGTGCTCTTCTTAAGGCACTTCTCTTGGTGGGTGGTCTTGGGTTCAAAACCCATGGACCCTCTAACATTTTAATTAACTTTTAATGTAGTTTAACTTTACACTAAATACACAATTAATTTAATTAATATTTTATTTTTATTTTTTAGATAATTAACTTTAAATTAGCTTAATTAACTTTAAATTAATTTAATTTAACTAACCTAAATTAACTTTAAATTAATTTGAACTAAATTAACCTAAATTATCTTTACACTAAAATAAAAATAAAAATAAAATTTAAACGAACACACACACAATTTATAAAAAGATTTTTAATAAATAATAGAAGAAAATCAAAATAATTTAAAAACAAGTGTGGGCACGCATGGATTCCATGTGCCCGCCTTGCTTCCTCCAGCGCCTTCCTTTATAAACCCTAACTCTACATTTCCCATCATTTTCTTTTGGCTACGCGGTCGGCTGCCATGGTCGTTCCCTCTGCATTTTTTTTTTGGTGGTTCTCTAGCTGAACTGGTACACAATCAGTTCTTCCTTGGTCCCCTTCCTCGTTTGTCAGGTGATGGCTTGTATTGTTGCTTGGTGAAAGATTTGTGAGCTGGTGTTCGGCGCTGGCTTGTATTATGTGTGTTGATGAGTTAAGTGAGGCAAGGCCTGGCCTCATGGGCTTAGCGTTAGTGCTGGGATTTGTATGTGTAATGGGATATGGAATTTACCTATTAGGATGCGCGACAGAGGCATGAACCAGTTCAAGCCTATTTTCCTCGAAACAGTGCATCTGATTACCCCACTTGGGAATTCAAGCGAGCTTGCAACACACAAAAAATGTATCTGTGCAACACACAAATGGTATGTAATGTGTTTGAGTTGATTACTATTTATTTTGGGGTTATGTCCATGTGTCTATTTTATAATTTTGAGGTGTCATTGTTGGTGTGGTTCTGTGCTTGTTTTTTTTTTTTTTTATGGTCTTGTTTGTTTTTGTCAATTGTGCCCCGCGTTTGAATTCTCACTTTCTCTCAGTTGTGCCCCATGTTTGAATTCTCTGTTCACTATTAATACATCGTTGGACCATAGGATTTCAAGGATGAGTAGAGAAGAAGCAGAGAGAGAGCAACTTTTGCAATCGGATTACACAGACAAGGTCAGTCCCGCTGCCGGAGCGATGAAGAAGATCGTTTATCCGAAGGTCGAGATCGAAGGTTCAATTCCCCCGGCATTGTTGCATGAAGGTTTAACCCTCTCAGAGAAAGAGAGATGAAAATGGGGCACCAAAGTCATGGGCGCTCCCACGGCCCCCTACGCCCATCCTCACAACCAAGAGGCCGCCATGTGGACCACCCCAGTGGAGCACCCAACCCCCATCTCGTATATCGTGAAACCATTTCCAGTACAACATTCAAAGAGTAAGCTCGCATAAACCATCTCCAGTATTTATCTTTTGTTTCTCTGATTAGATTCTCTGTGCGCAGATCCTATGGAATCGGTGTTGCACAGCTTCAACAAATGGACCAAGAAGGCTGAGAATTTGGCCTCAAACGTCTGGACCAACCATAAGTATAACTTCAGCTTCTCATACAGTTCTTGCCTGCCTGCCTGCCTTTGTTTTCAAATGACAGACTCTGTTTAAATGCAGTGAAAACTGGGCACAGTGTACTAGATGCAGCGTGGGGAAAGCTGAGCTTGGGTGCTAAAGCCCTAACAGAAGGAGGCTTCGAAGCTCTATTCCGACAAACGTTTCCCTTCTCTCCAGAGGAGAAGTTACGAAAAACGTACGCATGTTATATCTCAACATCCACCGGCCCCGTTGCAGGAACTCTGTACATTTCGACCATGAAAATCGCCTTCTGCAACGATCGCCCCTTATCGTTCACCGCTCCCTCCGGAGAGGTGTCATGGACTTACTACCGGGTAAGTGTTAGCTATGTTTTTGAATCCTTTTCTATGTAAATTGGAGTAAACTGAACTAGTAATTGTAACGAATGCAGGTTGTAATTCCATTGGCGAATCTTAAGGCTGTAAATCTGTCGACCAACAAAGATAATCTTGCGGAAAAGTATATTCAAATCGTGACGGTGGACCGTCACGAGTTATGGTTCATAGGATTTGTGAACTACGAGAAATCCGTGAGCAATCTGCACGAATCGACTCCTCGAATCCAGCAAACTCAGGTTCCAATTCATGAGCATCATCCAGAACCTTCAACCTTCAACCCCACAGCTACCCATGTGTATTAATTTTAATGGTGGAATGTGTTCCTGTTCATGTGTATTCTTGGAGTCACAGACAGTGTCTGGAATTTTATACTTACGGAAATTTTATCTTTATTGTCAGTTTGTATATATATATATAATGTTTGGATATGTCAACCTTTGTTCATAGTGCAATATTTTTTTCTTTCATAGCTCAATATTTTTTTGTTCATAGCGCAATATTTTTTTGTTCATAGCGCAATTTCTATTCACCCAAACACCCTGTAACGCCTTATGTTTTATTTGTATAATTTTATTTTATTTTTGGTCTATTTACAGGTGAGGATTTTTACCAGGGAGAAAGTGGTCTCTAAATATTGACATGTGGTTGGAACAAGGAATGGAATAGGTGCAGGATCTCCTTTCCTGTAACAATCTCTCTTCTTCAGGGTTTCTAAGTAGTTATATATATATATATATATATATATATATATATATATATATTTATTTATTTATTTATGTATTTATTTATTTAGTATCATTTCAGGTCTATTACCTAGGGTTTATGGGTTGTAGGTCTACTTGCATGGTTCCTTACTGCTATCGATCTTTTGAGGGTTATTTCAGGATTTTCTAGGTTATTTATTCTCATTATTTTATATTTATGTATATATCTTTTGTTAAAAAATTTCAGTATGTATATTTCATTTATATTTATTTATGTGTTAAAACAAATTTGTGTGCTTGGATTGCAGGTTAGGTGGAGCTGGAGTTGGAGTTGGAACTTGGAGCTTGGCCCTCAGGCCCAGATTTACAAATTTTGGAGAGTTTCAGGGTGTTTAAATTTCTGGGTGGGGTTTGTTTAAATTTATGGGTGGGTAGGTAGGCCCTTGGCTCCAGATTTTGAACCAGGGCTCTGATACCATGTGTAAGGACCAAATTAATTTCAATCTATTAAAATCCATAAATTGAAACCGATAAGATTACTTCTACACAGAAAGACTTAATAATTTCTTTCATTATGCATATAAGCATGTTAAATTAATTAAAGAACAACAATTTCATAACAGAATAAGAATTACTTAACAGAATAAAATAAATTACCTCTTCCTTATGCTAATTCCCCCGTTGATCTGGTTGTCCTTTGTTGAATTTGAAACGGTGTCAAACACTGCCCAAAACCGAATTTTCCTCCCTGCCAGCTAGGAGCAGTCTGTCCGGCTCCCTAGCTCCAGGATATCGTAAGGATATCCTAGCCCCCGTGCCCAAAACCCCCAGCAAACTGGTGCCCCCTGCTTCTGATTCACCAAAAAACCCCAAAACCAAACTCCTCACACCAGAGATCTCCATAGAAAAATCTCCCACAGAAATATATCCTCCTCCTCAAAATGCTTCCTCCCTCCAAAAGAAAAATAATGATCCCTCTCCCGTAGGACTCTTCCCCATCATATCCTCCTTCACCGACTCTCCTCCCCCTCATTAATTTCCTTATCTCCCCCTTTAATATCTTATCCCCTTCTTTAATGTCTTATCCCCTTCATTAATATTGTATCCTCTTCTTTAATGTCTTATCCCCTCTAGCATACGTAAATCATTTAATTAAATAAATTAAAATTATTAAGACCCTTAAATTTATTACCCATGTCATTGAATGTGATATGTAATTAATTAATTAATATTATTAATGCTAATCATTGTTTAATTAAAACCATATTAGGACAATTAATTATCTAATTAATTTTACTTAATAAACCCTAACCATATATTCAACTAGGGTTGTTACAATGAAGGTCATATCTAGAAGAGACAAGCTATTCAAAAAGCTGGGATAGATCTAGCTGGCAGCACTAATGAAGTCCAAGACCTGAAATTGATATTCAACTCGTTGTTTTTCACCAAGCA
>WSFP011523696.1:0-12386 GCA_009831015.1 Picea engelmannii | reverse complement strand
TCCATTAAAATTATTATTGAAATAATTTATTTTGTATTCAATTTGAATTATAATACACTTATCACTTCACTTTATTATTTACCTTTTAAAATCTCTTAAACCACTTTGACTACTTTGACCTTTTGGGGATTCTAGATGACATATGAGGGTCCTCCATCTTCGTAAGGCCATAACTCTCAAACTGTGAGGAGTTATGTGACATTCTACATACCAACATAAATGGCATGACATGTAATATCCATATAGAATAGTATTATCTGAAAATATATCATAACTCATACCATTACCCATCAAACAAACCTGGGTCCATTACCTAAACCTGGGGTCTCCAACTTCTCATGGCCATAACTCTCTAACCATGAGGAATTATGTGACGTTCCACATACCACCGAAAATGACATGACAAACAATATCCATATAGGATATTTTCCCTGACAAATTCACTTTCCTTCATCTCATTATTCCACAATTAAGCATGGGTTCTCTTACTCCACAAAGCATCTTCCCGTGAGGGCTCTCACCATAAGGGAACCACTTTGGAGTTCATCCATATTTAATTTTTATCAACCATGAAAAAACAATAATGAGTCATATTTACATCAAAAAATATTGGGTCCATTACCTAAACCTTTGTGTTAGGGGGTTTCTTCAAGGGTTGACATCAATGACAACCAACCTTAATAAAAAATAATTGCAGAGTAAATAAAAAATGAACAAATGAATAATCATTCACATACACAGTACACCCGAGTTTTTACATGAAAACCTAAAGTGGGAGAAAACCACAAAATTATTTTTCTTATGTGTCTTTAAGAATTACATTCATTGGAAGCACCAAATTCCTTTTTTTTTCCAGCTGCAACTAGAAGGAGGCTCCAACCCCCTAGTTTCTCAGGCTACAACCTGAGGGAATCTCCAACTCCCCAATTCTCTGGCTACAACCAGAATGAGGCTACAACCCCCTATGTTATCCAACTACAACTATAAGGTGGCTACAACCACCTGTCCTTGCCCTGTCCAACCACCCTGAACTAAAAGTAGAATGATGGAACCACTATCACACTACCACTGTGAGATATACTGATGTAAACATGTACCAATGAATTTGTAATCAACCTGTACCATATACAAGTGCATCAACCATGCACCAACCTGTACCATAAACAAGTGCATCAGTCATGTGCCAACCTGTACCAAACAATATGTAATCATCCTGTACCATAAACAAGTGCATCAACCATACACCAAATATGTACCAATCATGCATCAAATACACACAAAATATGTCTCATCAAGATGTACCAACATCATCAACTATACACCTCGTGTATGTGCCAAATCATCAACTACTTGTCTCAACCATGTACCCAACATGTACCTCAACCATATACCAATATAACCATCAAAATTTCTCTAGTGATACATCACACTATCCATAACCAAATACCATAAACCATTACATCAAACCATGTGCCACAACCTCACTGTTATACAACCTCTATTCGTAACATACCTTGACCAAAATCCCTCATAAATTTCATCATTCAAATCGGATTTGCAACTCTATAATAAACTTGGTGTATATGATCACATACCTGCAAACCTTCTTTAACTTTAAGAACAAAAGACTAGCATTTTCATCAAACTTTAGTTTAGTCTCAAATGACTAAGTTTGGACTAGTCAACAACCCTAACTTGAAATAATCATAACTATGTACATGTAATGAATAAAGATCTAAAAATGGTACACAATGTGCTTCAATGTATTTATGAAATTCCTCCAGGTTTCACTAATTGGAACCTCTCAGAAAAGGAGTTATAGCAAAAATGACACACCTGGTTGAATTCTGGCTTATTCTAGAGAGAGAACTTGTAGAACGTGCCCCACACAAAATATTTGTTTTATGGATATGAAAATGTTACAAAGAATAATAAATACTGTAATATAACCGATACATTTTGTCTTACTTAATTTGTATATGTTATGAATAAGTTATGACATTTTTACCCGAAACACCTGTTTTAGACTAGTTTCAGGACTAACCACAAACCCTATTTTCCATGGAGTGTAACTCCAAAAATACAACAACCCACAAGATGAAATTTGTATCACATATACTTGGATATGTTTCCTCAATGACCTCTCAATTTCATAATGTGAATCATTCTAGAAACAAATTTATTGTGAAAATGGTGAGATGACCTGTAAATAACATACCTTAGAAAGCATTATCAAAATAATTTATCCTCCCTTGAATTTCGGCCTTCCTTACTTCACCTTCCCTCTGAAATTTGGCTTAGATATTCTTTGGTTACCTCAATTACTTGTAGATATTCAATATTCTCAAGTGTGATTAAAATGAGTGAGCCTTTCCTCTTATTTATAATTTCATGTAGCTTTTTCAAGGGGTTACCTTTTAACCAACTTAACACACTTTCCTTATTTTAGGGTTAGCCCACTTCTAACCACTTGTTAACTTAGTAATTTCTCCATTAAATTTATTATTTAAATAATTTATTTTGGACCCACTTTGACTTATAGTACACTCATCACTTCACTTTATTATTTACCTTCTAAAATCTCTTAAATCACTTTCCTTATTTTAGGGCTAACCCACTTCTAACCACTTGTCCAGTTTGTAATTTCTCCATTAACTTTATTATTTAAATAATTTATTTTGTATCCTCTTTGACTTATAGTACACTCATCACTTCACTTTATTTTTTAAATAATTTCATCTTTGCAAACACTTTGACTACTTTGACGGTTTGGGGCTTCTAGATGACTCATGAGGGTTCTTCAACTTCACAAGGCCGTAACTCTCTAACAGTGAAGAGTTATGTGACGTTCCACATACCACCGGAAATGACATGACATGTACTATCCATATAGAATATTATTTCCTACAAATATATCAAAACTCATACCATTATCCATCAAACAAAATTGGGTCCATTACCCAAACCATTGTGCTACTGGAATTCACTACCGGACTTTTTTCAAGGTTTGACATCAATGATAACCAACCCAATTAATCAACAAATCCATCACCCCAATTTATACTCAACATAGTTGGCATGTTATAAGATCATACTCACACCATTATTCAGTTCTCTCCAAGAATGTCCATCTCTTCTAGGTCATCTCTTTCTACCTCAAATAAATCTATATATGAGTGTTCTCACACACCCATTTTCCAATGGCCTCCCATTCCAGGCCTTATCCAATGCCCTTTATGCTCTTCCTTTGTATCTAACTAGTCTTCTCAGAGCAACGGACATGGAAAATTCCTTTTAAACTTTTCATCTACATCTTCTTAAAAATTTGAAGTCATAGATCCACCCATTTGTACTCATGAACTTGTCTGGATGGCACCACCTTCTATTATTCCAAGACAATTCCTTCTATGCCTTAATATGGTTAAAACCCAACCTCATGCATGCTCTTCTGTACATAAAAACCATAATCCCATAAGTGATTATCCTCCAGCCTCAATCTCAAAAGAAATGTTTCCTCATCCAAAGTGTTCCGATACAACAAATATATACTTTCCACATGAAAGCCATGTCTTAACGATGCATCACATTCATGAGCTAGAAACACATAATCCTAGAATCAAAGAAATATTTAGCTACTGCATACCACCATGAATACCTAGATATGGATTAGGGTATTGTTACTGGATGAATTGGCAAGTGTTGAAACAAACTAATCTCCCTAACTTCATCAAGAAATTAAAACAAAACATAATAGAATACAAGCTTTTCCTTAGGTTTCCATTGTAATGTATACTAGCTTAATGAGGGATAAACAACATACCATTTAAACGTTGTTTGATCCTTGCTAGTGTCTTCCTTGCTCCATCTCAAGGTTTGTGGGATGTTGATCCTGTTTAGAAACACAAACCAACAAGGAGAAAGAAACGATATATAGATTCTAATAGAACCTATGCATAAGATCAAGGAGTTATGCAATAAAAATAGAGACAATTTTATAGGAAAGAAATGTATTACTATATTATATTGGTGAAAGTGGAGAATACAACCTATGCCTTCATGTTTCAAGGTCCCTTCCAATATCCCTTTTCCTCAACACACACACACGCACACACACACACACTTCTTTCTCCAATGCTTTTGATGAATAATACACACAACCTGACTTGGAAAGCTAAAGCAAAGCTATCACAAGCACAATCTTCAACAAAATTCTTCACACATAAGCTAAAATAACTCTTCTCGAGAGATACCTCCTTATATAGAGTGAAGGAAAAGGGTTGAAGGGATTAGGTTGATCCCACTAAATCAGAAAAGAGGGTGAGATCTAAACTGATTAGAGGCCACCTCATCCTTTCAAAGATTCTATTCTAGAACCTTTGAGAAATTTCTCATTTTTCCTTTGTACAAATATCATCGCACCCTTAACACTGAGCAATCTGTGACAATGTTAGAGGCCACTATGGTGTAACCTGCATCAATTCTAAATCGTCTCACCCTTAACACTAAGAAAGGTGTGATGATCCTTCTTTACAAGGTTTTGCAATAAGGAAAAGACAATTCCATCTCTCTGGGAAAGTTTTATTTCTTTAACATCCTTCAGGGAATAGGGAAAATGATCTTTCTTATAATAGGCAATACACATACTATCAGTGGTCATGAGGGTGATGAAAATAATGTGTAACTTGTATATTGAGCAAGCAAATGTAGTAATCTCATCTTGCATATTTTAAAATCCATTACCCACAAGACTACAAAAACCTTCAGTCCCAAAAATGCATAAATTCTTTTCTCTTATGAATGGTTGTCTTAGGAGAAGACTGAATATAGATTGGATTAAGAGAATGCTAAATTTTGATCTGTTTAATAATCCCAAAGACAAATAATTTAATGCTACCACCTCTATAGAATTAAAGAAAGAGTTGTCTAAGTAGTGGAAAACATATATGTCAACAAATGAATTGTGGATATATTTTTATGAATGGTACAAGCTTTCTAAAAAAGAAACAAGTCAAAAGATATCTTCCAGAGAAAATGTTAGAACCAAACACAAATGGAAGGAATTAGATGGACAAACAACTGAGACCGATTTTCCTTCCCCCCCCTTTAAAGGAATCAATCCAGGAGAATAAGAAACAAAAAACTAAGGCAACTCCCCTCATGATTCATAAAGAATAATCTTAGCAAACAAATTTAGAAAAATGACTCGAAAGTGTGTCTGAGTAGTTGAATTGGACAAAGAATGCTCTAAAAGGAATGACTGCACATACGTTTGTAACAAATGACTATGCTAGGAAGAAACAAATAGATCAACTTCAAGTTTATGCAAATCAAGTTGCTTCTAGCATAAACTCTTACAATTTACAAGTTTTTGAAATCAAAAGTACTGTAGAAAATACAAGACAAATTTTGGAAAATGAAAAAGATTCTTCAAAAGAGACCATGAAGAATTAATTGAAGGGATAGGTAAATATTTTAAAAATATAGGGGAATCCATTATCAAAGTAGAAAAAAAAAATGAAAATCTCCTGGACAAGCCAATTCCTATTTCTTATTTATTTCCACAAAAGGTTTCGTCAGTAAATTCTATAGTCTACATTCCTGAAGAAACTAATTTGAAGAAATGTTTTATAGTGAATTTCCCCCCATAACAAGTTGAACCATCCTCTTCCCATCTTCTGGTCACACAATATCATATTCTCCTTTTTAAGGAACTAGTTCCTTGGAATATGACTAGAGGGTCAATTCTAGATCTTTATGGAAAAGGAAAACTACCAGAGACACAAAATTTTCAAGATGAAAATTTTCCAGAATGGAACATGGATAGTATGACCACATGCCAAATCCATCAAGTCATATATAGGATGTTTGTTTCTTACAGAGTCATGTGCATGAAAGGAAAACATGAAATAGAATCCCGTAAGTCTATTATACAATGTTTTACAGGAACCCTGGCTAAATGGTGGGAAATAGAGTCTTCACTTGCCCTATTAGAAAAAATGGAAAGGGAACAAGTCAAAGATGAAAATAATGATGTGGTTTTTAAATAATATGGCAAAGCAAAAAACAATATGATAGGTGAATTAACTACATTCATTCTTGAGCATTGGTGTGGAATATAGAATGAGCTCTCTGATAAACATGCCATAATTTTAATGGGAATGAAATTCAAGAGAATGTCCAATTATGATGATTTCCAAATGGAATGGACTCAAAGGATATATGAGGTGAAAGATAAAAAAAAACTGCTCTGAAAGAAAGTGTATCTTGCTTCTCTCCCCAAAAATTTGTATAATATTTTGAAGTACAAAAAACATTTGTTCAGCCTTATGATATTTATACTTGGGGAGAAATATTCACAATTATTATCTCTGCCCTAGTACGATTATGTGAAAATACGAAGGTTACAAATTCAATAAAAAAGTTTTCAATATTTTCTGATAGATCTATCTGTGAAAAATATGGTATGACCATAGATGACCCAGTTAAGAGAAAGAAAAAAGCAAAGAAATCTATGAGACAAAGATTCCAAAAATATGAAAAAAGCAAGCCCAAATCCTATCAAAGGGATAAAATAAAGAAGGGTCATTATAAGAAATACACAAGGTCTCATTACTATTCTCCAGAGGATATAAAACTACAATCCTTCAAACAATAAAGCAAAGGAAACTTAATTTGCTGGTTGTGTGGACAAACGGGACACTTGGCCAATAGATGTCCACAAGGGGAACAATCCAAGAAAAATAAAGGTAAGATATCCCAACAAAAAGAAAGGCATAAGGCTAAGTCTTCTAGGAAAATGATCTCAATACATGACAATAGATGTGGCTCAAATCACCACAATAAAAATCAATTCCCGCATCATCCTTTCCATACTAAAGAGAAGAAGTTCATATTCATCAAGAAGGATGTTTTTAGTCTATTTACACTTCTGAATTTGAATATTTCTCTATTGAATCCTATGATGAAGAAATGTTGCTTGTAGCAAATGACTATAATTGTAAAAATCCAAAATTTTGCATATGCTAGACAAAATCTTCAAGTTTTGAAGGAATAGACAACGAGGAAGAAGAAGAAGAAGAAGAACCAGAACCTAAATTCTATATGGCTCAAAATAAATCTGATGGAGATGCTCAAATGCTGGCACAAATCAAGGCATTTCCAGAAGGGGAAATGAAGTCTGCACTATTGGATTCATTACTAAAAACAATGGTAAAATCTCAACAACCAACAACAATCACAAACATAGGTAAGAATACATTGTTCATAGATGCTTCTTTTGAAATAAATATCAAAGCATTTATTAGATAAAACCATAATGATAATATGAGACCTTTGACTATAAATGATTTGGGAAGAGAAATAAATATTCTAAAAAAGGAAGTTACAAAAATAGCAAAGGTTGGAAAAAATTGAAAAAGAATAAAAAAATGAAGATGGATACATAACCAATTCATGGACTAGACAGGAAATAAGAGGATTGCAACAACAAATACAAGCCCTTCAATTTATGCCCCCTATAGAAGAAATTCCCCAAAATTCAAATGCCAATATTAGTACATTTGAAACCAATTCTATAGAAGGTTTGAATTCTATGAGAATAATGGCCATCCAACATCAACAATATCATGTAATGATTAAGTTGAATATTCAAGGGAATTTTTTTAAGCTAAAGGCATTAATTGATTCAAGATCCGATTTTAACATCCTGAATAAAGATTCTATTCCTTCTTGTTATTGGTTGAAAAATAACAATGCAACCATTAGACTAGGTAATCAAACTATGGAGATGGAATATGAAGTTGAAAAAGTAAAATTATGTTTTGGGCCTTACTAAAATCTAAAGTTTTCACTTGCAGAAATACCAGTGCCCTATCTTATGGGTACTCCATTTTTAGATGTAGTAGAACCACATGGTTATGAAAGATTACCCAATGAGAAATAAAGATAACTTATTACAATATCCAAAAAAAAAATTGTGTTTCCATTTGTATCAGTTACCAAATTTTCCACAATGGTCCAAATGTATTAGACTCTTATAGAGAAGGATAAAAAGATCCAAGAAATTTAACAAATGAAGATAAACCAAATAATTGATCAACAACTCAAAAATCCAAAGATTCAAGACAAGATGAGCCAATTGAAAAAATGATTTGAAGAACAGGTATGCTCAGAACTTCCAACCACATTTTGGGAAAGAAAGACACATTTTGTTGAATTTCCATATAAATATAGCTATGAGGGAAAACCTTGTAAAAGCATATCAATCCCAATGAATGATAAATATAAAAAATTGCGTGTTGAAGAAATCCAAGGATTATTAAAAAAGGGATTGATTAGAGAATCCATTAGCCCCCATAACTGCTATGGATTCTATGTTAATAAACAATTAGAACAGATTAGAGGATTTCCAAGACTGGTGGTAAAGTATATTCCCTTGAATTTAGTTCTAGAAGATGATACTTATCCTATACCCCACAAATCCAGTCTGGTCAACAAAATAGTAAATGCTAAGATATTTTCAAAGTTTGATTTAAAATATGGATTTTGGAAAGTGGCTATAAAGGAAGAAGACAAATTTAAGACTGCATTCAGTGTTCTTGCATGTCACTATGAATGGAATATTATGCCCTTTGGTCTTAAAAATGCTCCAAAATTTTTTCAAAGGGTTATGGATGATACTTTAAAGGCATATTTTGACTGGCTAATTGTTTACATAGACGATATTTTAGTCTTCTCAGATTCCATCGACCGACATTTCAAGCATTTGGAGACATTTTTAAAAGTCATTAAACAATCTGGTCTAGTTCTTTCTAAAAGGAAAATGGAGCTCTTCAAAACCTCTGTCAAATTTTTGGGTCATACAATTTCAAATGGGAAAATTTCTCTTCAGACCCATGTAGTATAATTTGCAGAAAAATTCCCAGACAAAATAACTAATAAGACCCAACTCTAGCGCTTTTTGGGAAACTTGAATTATGTCAGCCATTTTTATAAATATTGTTCTAAGGATAGAAAAATTCTAAATGATAGACTCAAGAAGGATCCTCTACCTTGGATTGAGGCACACATTAAGGCTGTAAGAAAAATAAAATCCAAAGTCACACATTTTCCAATACTACATGTTGTTAGCGATGAAATATTTAATATAGTTAAATCCAATGCCAGTGACCAGGGGTGCGGAGAAGTTCTTAAACAATTAAGACATGAAAAAAAATCCAGACGAATAAATTATACAATTTTCTTCAGGGACATGGATTGACAGTGAAAAGAACTATGCAACAATAGATAAAGAAATAAAGGTATCCCTCAATGCAATCAATAAGTTTGAAATCTATATCACCAATAAAATGTTTTTGCTCAGAACTGATGTTGCTGCTATGAACAAAGTATTGCATAAGAAAATCACTAAACAAAGTGAAGAAAAATTCGCAAGATGGAAATCCCTATTTGCAAATTTTGACTTTGATATTGAGCATATCAACAGCTCTAAAAATTCCATTCTTGATTTTCTAAGTAGAGAAAACCTGCAAGAGAGTGTAGATGCAAGCACACGAGTGTATACAAGTGAGCATGATTGCAAAACGAGCAAGATCAAATCCAAAAATCCATTGTCTAGTCATTGTTACTGAATGAAAAAAATAGAGGTGAACAAATAAGAAATATACCAGACGATGAAGATAAGGAAATTTATGCCCAATTATGGAAACCTACATGGCAACTCAAAAGAACCAAAATTCTTGATATGAAATTACAACCAATTCATGTTCTACCCAATTATGTTCCATAACTTAGAAGTATTCCGTTCTACATTAGAAATATCCATGACATGCTCTATGACAGGTCAACTAGAACAACGACTGATGCTACCTCTATTTTATGCTACACTTTCAAAGATATAAACTGATTTGGAAACAATTTAATAACATATCCAATTTGTGTCATCAATATTTTTCACTCAACAGACCCCGTTCCTATGCTCTTTGGAAAAATCAATATCCTACACAAAAATTCCCCGAAACTAATATGGATTACAGTGAATATAAAAATTCATGGTGGAATTTTCTTAGAAAATAAAATAAAAATAAAACATATTTCACATTATTGAAATTTGGGAGTGTATATACTAGTATGAGAGGATTATGTCTTTTTTGGCTAGCATATTGGTGGAGATATTTCAGCATCAACAAAAGAACAATGGACCCAACATGTTTAAAGATGGAATGCATGGCCAAATATATTCCTCTTAGAGAAATCCATGACCTCCTTGAATCTGACAAAATTACTGAAGATATGATCTTGTCTATGTATGTAACTTACCATATTTAGTGGCTTGTAAAAACAAGAATCCATGCACAATCATTCCAAGGATCAACCATCATAGTATGTAAGCTTTATTCAAAAGAATGGGAAACTAGTGGGGGTTATTCCCAACAATAAAATATGGGGATGTTGTGTGATCATGACTAAAATATTCTTCGTATGATTTTCTTTTCAAGAATGTTAACCTCCATTTTCCAGAAGGATAATACTAATACTACTACTACTAATAATATATACATATATATATTTCTGTAGTCTTGCACAATTTTATTAGCTGGAAAATTTAAATGGAATTATTTTCTCTTACAGGAAAATAAGGGAAAATAAATATAATTTTCTAGTCTTTATAAAACAATTTGAAATTTCACCATTTTGGAATTAAATTCATATTTCTAAGTTTCCTCTCCTCCTTGGTAAAGGAGTAGATTTGATCCTTTTACCGTGATTTATTTTTCTTACACAAAAAATAAGGAAATTGGTCTTAAGCCAAATAATTTCCTTCACAGTAAATTTTACATTTCTACCCAAAAATACAGCCCACCACAATTATGGGGATTTTCTCCAAATTTATAGGAATTTAACACAAGTTTAACATAAACATTTATTAATGCCCAAATGAAATAAAAATGTATTTTATATTTTGATTCAAGTAGGAAGGGTCATGTTTATTTCCAAATTATTCTTCCTTACTACATATTTATAATGATTTTTTCATTTTTAAATATTTTGGTTGTTTCCCCAAAGTCAAAACTCAAATTTGATATACTCTAAGTTTTCTATAATAAGGCTTGAGGACCAACTAAAATAAAACACTAATATGCAAAAATAAATCTCTCTCTCCTTTCAAATTTTTCCTATAAAGTTTCTAACTATTTAATTGTCCCCACTATAACAAAAAATGGACTGTACAACTAAATCAACATTAGTGTTCTCACCCATAAATATTATTTTAACACATGGGTAATCGAGAAGTAGGGAGATAAGTCAAATGGGATTCAACTGAAACATTTTCACATTCAAACCTAAATTTTCAAGGTGATTTTAAGAGGAAAATGAACTTATATTTCTCTAAAACACAATCTATAATTACCTCTGAGATTAACATTGTGATGATTTTGGAAAAATATACTTATCTAGAACCTAGAAAGTGTTGCAACTGTTGAAAGGGGTGCCCTTTTCCACCTAACCATAGGAACGACAACTTCCGGTAATAGAAAGTGTTGCAAATGTTGAAAGGGGTGCCCTTTTCCACCCAACCATAGGAACGCCAACTTCCGGAAATATTTACCACTGGCCACCCCCTAGCTAGATCATGATGCCCTGAGAGAGATTCTTCCTTCTGTTCAGTAACAACTAGGGATAGACGTCACTCTCCTCCTACCACATGAATTCGAACATGTTTTTTTTCTATCCACCAATCAAGGGAGGTTGTTGTGATTTCTCACTCCATCACTCCATATTTCTACAGCTCCATTTATCAACTTTATTAGAAAAATGTTTCCCAACAATTCCTGTACCCAAAAACAAATTCATTTCTCAGTTATCTTCAGAACTAGAGAGCTTCACATTCTCCCCCTCTTTAAAAAATGGTCACCAAACCCATTCCACTTCATCCTCTACCCTATGCCCACAATTTTCCTTCCTCAACAATATTTTGTGGGTCCAATTCCCAATTTTGTGGGTTATATCAGGAAGTTTCTAGATGGGTACTTTGCCCATCTCCTCATTGACTCTTGAGGAAGAATTCCCAACTACCAACTTGAATGGTAATTAAATTCTTTGGATCAAAGGACTGTTCTAGGTCTAAACAATTTCAATCCAACAGAGTACTAGTATGGTAAGGGTCATCTCAAACATTATTGGTTCCCCTCACCATATCTCTCATGCATAATGATCTACATTGGCAACCCCTTCAGTAGTTATGCAACATCTTCCATTTTATTTAGTAATAGAAATATATACATTACCTTCTATAACAAAGGGTTTATCAATTCCAACATCCACACATAATTAGTCTGTCCATAGTCTCTTACCAAACTATAGTTATATTTACAAGCTGGGGGAAA
>WSFP011523695.1:0-12387 GCA_009831015.1 Picea engelmannii | reverse complement strand
CAAAATATGTGACTTAAGATTTTTTTTGAACCTAAGAGCCCGCGATGGTAAGAGGTGTGAAAATGGCCAAGTGTGGGACGGCGCGGTGGTCGAACGAGTTCATGTTAGGCAAGACGACACTTAGGCAGTTTCATGGGAGTCCGAGGATTGGAAATGTAGATCGCGAAACTCTGTGGTGCAATATGTCTATCACGAAACAAGAGAATACGATAGCTCGATCCCGTCAACCCGCGAACCCGCAGTCGTAAAATCATGTAAGTATGGAATAGCACGGTGGTCAGTCGGACTAGTGAAATGAAGTTGTAGATGGAGTTGAGAAAAATTAAGTCCGTCAACCCGGGAACCCGTGGTCTAAAATGTGACTAAGTGTTAGAACTAGAAAGGGGTAGTGAGAGGGGAGAAAAAAACGGGTAAGTGTAGAAGGGGAAAAATAAAGGGAAAACGAAATTGGGAAAGTAGAAAAGGAGAGGGAATTTTTTGGAAGCAGAAAATAACCACAACAACAGGCTCCAACTGTGGGATGATGACCCCCTATGGGTTGTCAAGAATCCAGAATCTTTTGTGACCAGGTGCTTCCACCCATTGGGCTATGGAGTCAGATTAAGAATATACAAACTAAAAATAAAATTATGTACAATGAGAATGAAAAGTGCTAGGAGAAGAGAAACCTTTTAGATGTTGTTCATTGACAGGAAGAATTAACCTTTTTCATTTCATATCCTGAAGCAAATATGAGTTGAAGCCCAATATATTTTTGACGACATAAGGTCCGATCCGGAGTGCTTAGAACTTCGTGTGCATGGTTGGATTTTCCTTGGCTTTGCTCCAAAGAAGTACCAATTCTCCCTTCCGAAAATTCTTCATAGTTGTGCTTTGATCAAAATACTTTTTGACAATATGTTGCCTCTGAGAAGTCTGGTTCAAGGCTTTGCCTCTTTCCTCCTTCATATTTATCAATTGATTGATCATTTTCTAAGTAGGCGAAGTGTCTTCTATATCTTGTGTATTAACTACAGAGATCAATGTGTTAAGCTCGAGGTTAATTGGAATTTTTGCCTCTTTCCCATAGACCAATAGATACGGAGTCATCCTGGTACTATCTTTCGAGGTTGTCTTGCTTGCCCATAATGCTTTTGTCAGCTTCAGGTGCCAATTTCTTTGGTTGCCATTAACAATTTTCTTCAATATCTGCACAAGTGTTTTGTTTGTGGATTCGGCAAGGCCATTTCCTTATGGATAATAATTCGAAGACTGACCCATAATGATCTCATATTATCTGCAAAACTCCATGAATTTTGACCCAATGAAAACCGAATCGTCATCTGTGATGAATTTATCAGGGACACAAAACCTTGATAGAATGTTATCTATGAGGAATCCAATCAATTCTTCAGCATAGGTCTTCTTCAACCCCACTGCTTCTAGCCATTTTGTGAAATAATCGATCGTTGTTAGAATGTACATGTGCCATTTGCTAGATTTCGGATTAATTAGTCCAACAACATAAGTCCCCATTGGGAAAATGGTTGTTCCACCACAATCGGTTGCAGAAGCATCGCATCCTTTTTCATTTTTCTTGAGAACCGCTACCATGACAAACATCTCCTTATTGCGGTGTACGAGTACCCGAAGATTGACGGCCAATAGATTAACATGACAAACATCTCCTTATTGTAGCATACGATTCCCTGAAGTTTGACAGCCAGTAAAATCTCGCTCTGATTATTTTGTGAACAGTTGCAGTGGGTGCAAAATGTCCACCACATATTCCTTCGTGAAATTCTTTGATCAACGTTGGAGCTTGATCCTCATCAACGCATCTCAACAATATACTATCGAAATTCCTTCTAAAAAGTGTATATCAACAATCAATACACACTGGTTCACCTTCATCTTGAGTGTTCTTCGCTCCTTGGAACTCATTGTAACAAGGAATTGCCCGGACCTTAAGTAAAATATGATATCTATGTACCATTATGAATCAGCTAGTGGTTCCTCGACTGAAATTGAAATAATTCCATCCACTGAGTTCCCATTCGCCATAATCTTGCATAATCCTTGTCATTTTATTGCCTTTAATGGTTTGATCTCGATATCATACTCTTGAATTTTTGCTAACCAATTGGCCCATTTTTCTTCCCTCAATTGTTGATTTAGGAGCATCTTAATAGGGGACGAGGGAACGTAAGCAATCACATGAGAGTTTAGTATATAAGTTTGAAAGTGCACCACATCTTTTACAAGGACCAACACCTGTTTCTCAAGTTTTGAGTACCTCAACTCATAGTCGTATAAAGTTTTGGTCATAAAACTTATGGGGAGATCTTCTCTGTTGCTATTTTTTGAGTTAGGACAGACACGACAACTACCTATGTAACAAATGAATAGATAATGAAATCCTTTTGAAAATATGGACTAATAAGGACGGGGGCGATGGTGATGGCCCCCTTTATCTTGTTGAATGCTTCTCAAGTATCTTTCGTCCACTCGAACCTCTATTCTTTTTTCAGCAATAAATTGATGGGTTTTACGATGCTTGCGTAATCAAGAACAAATCTTCGAACTAAATTAATTTCCCGAAGAATGAGTGGACTCCCTTCTTTGATGTCAAGGGGTTGAGTTCATTAATCACTTTAAATTTTTCCGGGTCAATGTAAATCTCTTCCTTGCATACAATGTGGCCCAACAACGTGCCTTGAGTCATGGAAAACAAGCATTTCTTTGGGTTGAAAGAGACGTCGTATGATCTACATATTTCAAAGACTTTCCTTAAATGATGGATGTGATCCTCCATTTTGCTTGAATGCATTGTCAAGTCATCTTGGTAGTCTTCCATGAACTTTCCTATTAGTTCGTTGAACGCATGATCCATGGTTCCTTGGAACGTAGCCCCGATGTTCTTGGAACGTAGCCCTGGCATTCTTCAAACCGAAGGGCGTTCTAACGTATACATTTGTTTCCCATGGTGTGATAAATGTTGTTTTTGCTCTATCCTCTTTAGCCACCAAAACTTGATTATGTTCAGAGAAACCTTCCAACATAGACATGCATGTCGATCCCGTGACTTGCTACAGCAAAACTCCATGTTGAGAAAAGGAAAATTATATTTTATGCTCGCTTTGTTAATATCTATGAAGTCAACGCACATTCAGATTTCCCCGATCTTCTTCCTGACAATAACTAGATTTGAAAGCCGGTATGAATGTCTGATGGGATAAATTATCCCTATTTTCTTCAATTTCTCCAACTCAATTTTTTCCAGAGGCTTCAACTTGGGATTTGTCATTCTTATTTTTTGTTTCATCGATTTGGCTTCTTCCCTCAAGTTGTCATAAGTCCAAGCAAACATGTCAACATATTCCTTGAATAAGGCGACATATTGATCAACTTCTTCAGGGGTACAATTGATTCCCAAATTGACATATTTTGGGGATTAGTTCATCCCGATATTGACTTTTCTCATCTCTTGTGCCTTTCGAACTAAAACTTCTTCACAAAGATTCTTGGCATGATCGTCTTTTGTGAACAAAGATTTGGCTTGTATGTAGTCTTTGGGGACGACAATATCTTTATCATCTTCTTCATCATCATCATTTAACAAAAATTTATCCAATTGTTCATCATTATCAAACACTTGCAAGTACTCAATATTATCGGGCATAGATGGCCTAAAGACCCTTTCCACCTGGAAAGATGTTTTGCTCATGATATCATCTGGTATTGATAATGAAGTTGCCAAATCTAGTGAATCGGCCTTATGGTTCTTAACTCTTGGAATGAAAGAAATATTGAAAGCATTGAAAGATTCCCATCAATTCATTAACTCTTTTGAAATATAATTTAAGCCTTTCCTTTTTTATTTTGTATTTTTGGGTACCCTGGTTGGATGACCAACTATGAATCGCCAATCACAATGAGATGTTCTATTTTCATTCATTGTCTGAGGATCATCCCTTGGATTAAAGCTTCGTATTCTGCCTCATTATTCGTGCATGGAAACTCCAATCTTATAGCATGAGGATGTGTCGTCTTATCTGGGCTTACAAGAACAATCCCAACCTCGTTCTCTGATTTGGAGCATGATCCATTGAATAACATTCTCTGGTAACCTTCAAATACACATTCTAAGACCTCCAAGTCTTGAACTCGTTCTAGGTTTTCGTTCTACTCCATGTCCAAGATAGCATAGTTTTTTATCCCGACGTCTATGTAATCATTCATTAATTCATTATCCTTCTTCTTGAAGGATAAAGGTTTTATGCGCTCTCGGGGTACTTTAATCATTGCTCCCTCTTTGCCTGGTAGCATTATACAGTGGTTGTCGTTCATTATATATCCCCCGATCATGGAGCTCCAATCTCTTCCCAACACAACCCCATATGTTGGATGCAGATCTACCACAATAATATTAAAAAACATGATAATATGGGGAGTTGTGGTAATCCACGCATAGAAATCTTTGATTTCTCTGTACGCTGGCACTTTTCTCGAATCGATGGCATATATGCTCTCACCAATTTCGTAATATTTAGTGCAACTCATGCCCAATGCTTCCATGACCGCAAGTCGCATTATATTATTTGTTGCACCAGTATCAACTAAACAGTTATGTAATGCAACAACACGATTTTCAATTGAGATGTAAAAGGGTGGAATTTTACCTATCATCTTAACAGTCGACAGACTTTGGTTCAGTTTTGGAGTGGTAATGACTGCTTCCATTCTTTCTGATGGATAATACAGCAATTTCAAGATATTTTGCTTCCGCTTAGGAATCTTCACCACTTCTGTAAAAAGTAAGATTATTCTCAGTTTACTTTAGTCCTCCACGACATTATACATCATTTGAGTTCAGTTAGTCGCTACGGGTTGCCTTGTGGCTCCAATTGTCACCTTCCCATTCGTCACCTTTTCACGGGATTTTTGTTTTTGTTTTTCTTTTTGTTTTTCTTCGTTGGAGTCGTCTTTAATCTTTGGTCTATTTACAAATCCTCTTGTTTGGGCGACATCTTCTTGTGAGTTGGGATCGTCGTCGCCTTATCCATATATGTACATGGACGCCTCGCATCCGTCCATTTGCATCGTCTCAGAGCATTCATCAAGTAAGTAATATCCTTCTAGCTCGGTCATTTGCTCGTCACAGACATCATCCAAAACAGTCACATTTGGAGTGGGTTGTCCAAGAACCCTTGATCTTGGTGGGTCTTCAGTATTCTCGAATATGACCCTATTTTCGGGGGGAGGATTCCTCCTTTGTTCTGGAATTAGCATTCTTAGGTTTGGCGTGTAATTATCCCCTTCTCAGCATGGTTATTTCATTCTACATTTGTTTGATGGTCCTATTCATCTACGCAATCTCAATTCTCTGCTTTGTTTCATGTGTTGCTGCAAAGTCAACTTTTACATTAGGTATGGTTCCCTTAAAAAATCCTCCTCCCGCCATTTGATTCTGAGTTGCTCGAGGTTTAAACTCTTCATTTCTTCTCAAACTAGAAGCTCCTTGATTATCGATATTCAATCCCCCCATTTGTCTTTGTACCTTTCCCAATATAATGTCGAGGTCTGCACCCGTTTCAATCATAATTTATTCCATCTCAATAGCCTTAGTCATTGCTTCCTCCAAGGTATCCATATGGGATGTTCTGATGGCATATTTCACATTCGAGGGCATTGCGTTCTTATAGCAACCGAGAATAACAAAGTCATTTGATCTTTTGTCTTATGGGATTCTACTCGGAGTCTTATTGAATCTGAGATTAAAATCTTGTATCATTTCATTCTTTCTTAACCCAATTTGAGTGAACTCTGTGAGAAGGGTATGGTAGGCAATTGGGGGAACAAACATATTAAAGAACATAACTTCGAGGTCATTAAACGAGCGAATAGGTCTACTGGGAAATGTTGTATACCATTCATAAGCTCTTTCTAATAAAGTTTGCAAAAATAACCTCACCATAACGTCATCATGCTCAGCTCGGTGGAAGTCACAAACATCAATAAATAAATGCAAATGTCTATTTGCATCGATTGTCCCATCTCCAACAAATTCCTTCTAGGTGCCCCTTTAGAGAGAACTGGGAGTTTGTGTTGTTCACCCATGAGATTAAGAGGGGAATTTATCATCCTCCTCTTATTTCCAAATCTTGGGATTCCTTGGTTTCTTGCAACATCTATTTTGCCTCCTTGTCTCTGCTCATGATGTTCTCTCCGAGATTGTTCGTCTCTTGCCGCCATTTTTTAGAAGGTTTCAAAATCAGAGCTTTCACTTCTACGGACAGAGATTTGTTTACTTTTACTTCAGGTGATGGATCCCTTCTCTCCTTTGTCTTCAGAGAACTTACCTTTCTTCTTCTTGGACTAAGATCTGTCAAGACCATTCTAACTCTAGAGTCTGGGTTGTTAATATTACCAGGTTATATAATTGGTGCAAAATGCTTCGATGATTATTAAGTCTAATTTTTAATTGGGATTGGTCACCCTGGGGTAAAGTCATATATTTATTTCAAAATGATGGACCAGGTTTTGAATTTTCAGTTCATGTCCCCAATATGGTCGCCAAAAATGTCGACACATGGATCCGTCGAGACCGAAACGACAACCTCACGAGGATGCAAATCCTCTTGCATTTTTATAGAGGTGGTACTCCTCTGTCCGAGATTTATAGTATATGAGACTTTTTTAAAAAGCTCGTCGAAAGAAAATAAAACAGAAAACAAAAAATATTTTTATTTTATTTTTAAAAGAGTTCCTAAGAATGGACCAGGAAACGCACACATTCATATATTTAAAGCAAATAAACATAATTCCTTACATCCATCATAGTAGGGATAAAGATTTCTGATCACATAAAAACTAAAAAAAATGATCTATATGCATAAGATAACTTTGACAAAATGATACATGGGTAACTCAAATGAATAGAACGATAGATCAACCTAAAATACTTTATATTCAGAAAAATTGAGTTACAAAGTACAAGACTCTTCTAACTCCTCTAGAGTCTGAGCTGTTAATATTACCAGATTATATAATTGGTGCAAAATGCTTCGTTGATTATTCAATCCAATTTCTAACTGGGGCTGATCACCCTAGGGTAAAGTCATTTATTTCAAAATAATGGGCTAGGTTTCGAATTTTCAGTTCATGTCCCCAATATGATAGCAAAAACTGTTGACACTTGAATCCGTCGAGACCAAAATGACAACCTCATGAGGATGCAAATCCTCCTGCATTTTTATAGAGGTGGTACTCCTCTGTCTAAGATTTATAAAATATGAGACTTTTTAAAGAAGTTCGTCAAAGTAAAGCAAAACAGAAAACAGAAAATATTTTTATTTTATTTTTAAAAAGAGTTATTGAAAATGGACCAAAAAAAACACACATTCATATATTTAAATCAAATAAACAGAATTCCTTACATCCATCATAGTAGGGCTAAAGATTTATGATCACATAAAAACTAAAAGAAAATGATCCCCATGCATAAGAGAAATTTGGCAAAGTAATACATGGATAACTCAAATGAAAATAACGATAGATCAACCTCAAATACTTTATATTCAGAAAAATTGGGTTACAAAGTACAATAGAGATTGTTCCCAAAACAGTTATCTTGGAATTTCTAAAAAATATATAGTTCAATACATATTCTCTAAAATTAAAATGTGTTTGTCATAATGACTGGGATTGAGACTCTCGCAGACCATAAAACAAATATGTATAAAAATGAAGTTTGTATAAAGAAGAAAGTGGACGATAGAAGACAATAAAGCCTAGTAAGAAGAAAAAAGAAAATATCAGTCTTCGATTAAACTTTTCTATTTAAAGAGGTGGAGTAACTAGATGAAAAGTTTGATAAAGACAGAAAGATGTAATCAGTATGAACTTACTATGATGGTATCTCATGGTTTTTCATTTGTTCGTTGATGTCATTTTATGGTTTTTCTCGATGGTTATGAGAACCGTCTCAACCGTCCTTTGCCTTTCATTGGTAAGCTTGTCAACAGCGTTTTTGAACCACTCCTCGATGTAGACCCTCATTGGTGCCACGTTGATTTCATGCCGAATTTTTATATTGAAGAGTTCACCTTCCAAGTCCCTTAAATCAATAGAAATATTGTGCAATGCTTCTTCAATATCTTGGTTTTTAATTGAATAATCAACTGGCCAATTTTTCACATCATCTTTACCATTTTCAAAAATGTTGTAGAATTTTTCGAATGACAACCCTTTAAATATCTCAACTTGTTCATAAAATGTTTGTTTGGTTAAAAACGAGTTGAGTATCAATTTAGAGTCTTGGACTTCATTGGTGCTACCAACAAGGTCTATCTTTGTTAGCTTTTTTAATAGCTCCTCTCTTCCAGTTATGGCTTGGCTACATGCTTGAACTATACCATTCAGATTTTTCACCTTTTCCTTCCAATATGTGTTCAATTGTTTTATTCATGGAAGGGGAAGGGAGATCCTCCTGTCTTCTTCTCAATTTCGTCGTATTAATAACTTTAACACCAAATGGTACAAACTACATCGAGGTAGAAACCTTCCTCGTTTTTCAAATCTGCTTGCAGATATTCATGAAAAGCATTTGTTCTTGTTCCAAAAAAGACCATACTCTTTGACATCTCCCAAGCCTCTATGATTAATTTCATCATTTTATTGATATTATTTTCCACATAGCCTCGCGCTAATGTGAGAAGCCCTGTTGATCCTTTTAACTTTGTCGCAAGTGTGGTAGGCTCGATCATTGCTAAAGGACTAGCCAACATTGGAAGGGGCATTAAAGTTCCCTCCAATTCTTTGATTCGCTCCTTTACCCTGACAATGTCCGCTTCAAAACCGTCAATAGAGTTGTTTAGAGCATATCCAATAGCTCGATGTATATGGGATATCTAGGAAGGTCGCATATTTCGTCTGTTAATTTCTAAACGAAACTTCTCCTTATTCTTTACATCTCTTTTTTCAATAATCAAATTTTTGGATTCGCTGTCAAAAACAAAGCTCTAAGATGCAAAAGATTCTTCTTCATCGAAGGTCTCTATCCCAATTATTTCCATCTGAGGGTTCTAGGGAGCAGTGTTCTCTAGTTGGTCATCGTTGGTGAACACTTTCTCAATGTCAATTTCTAACTACATATCCTCAAGGAAGAGATCGTGGAATTCACTTTCTCTCCGAGGTCCCTTCTCTTCTTGCATAATGTTTTTTCATTTCTTCCTCACCGGAAGTTTATGAGAACTTTCAATTTCGCTAGGAGGGTTCTTATCTCCTCCTCCACCTGAAGAACCGTGGGCGACTTTCTCACTTGGGTAGGTTGTTGGAACGCTACTCCAAGATGCTTTACACTTGGGCATGATAGTCAAGGATTGGGCACTTTTCTCACCCTGACATTTTCCTCTTTGCTTGTATGACTCATTGTTGTTGAATATTGTCTCTAGGTCATCGATGTCACGAGCAGGAGTGCCTGAGCCATTATCTCCATCTTCATTCAAGATAGTGTTAATAAAAGAATCGATGAAACCGACAACCAATAGGTGCTTTACAAAAGTACCATTAGGGTCGAACCCTTTTACTTTTTCACCATATTTCAAATTGAAGTTGTGGAAGTGGCCAGCAAATTCGTCAATCTTGCTCATAGTCCTGAATATGAAATCCCCGACTTTCCAAGGCAGAGGTATGAATTGTTTTTTTCTCTTTTCACGGAAAAAATGCAACCAGTAGGTGTATTGTCTTGTTATCTCCGCAACAAACATTCTATAGATGTGACATGGAAGGAAGGAAGGATTTTCTTTGGATCCAAAATCCTTATAATGTTATAATTTTTCATTTGTTAGAGTGTCCCCTTTCTATCCAGGGACTTACTCGCCTGGTCAAACATCGGAAAAGTGGTTTTCCAAACAACAATTCTTTGAAAACCGAGACAAAATCATTAAGTACTTCATACAAGTGTTAGGAGGCCTTGTGCCTCCACAATGATTGATACCAAAAGGTTATTGGGTCGAACTCACAGTGTACCTTCTTGCGGATAGATAATCTCGAGAACCGACAACAATGTGCTATCACATAGACCAAATAAAATGACATAAAAAATTTCATATCCTTCTTGTATTACGCCAACTGGGAAGGATTTCAATGGAAATCAACTTACCCCAATCGAAGATGGCTTGTTCCTTCACCGTAAAATAAAGAATATAAAGAATCATCCGAGAAATGATTGTTGTGGTTTTCTATCCCCTATTATTCTCGTAAAAAGCCATACAATTTCCCGAAAGAGATTTTTGAATGCACCAACCTGCGATCTTGTGATATCCTCGCAGACGACCACTGGATTCTCCAAAAATCCAGGTAAGAGGTTGAATCCATTGTCATGCTTTCTTAAGAACTCCCTGCAATCTTAACCTATGAAGGTGAGTGTTGGCTCGAGAAGCCTCACCGTCTTACGAAAAATTTGAGGTGACAAAGAGACAAGGGAATGGTCCCGCAACTAGATGATATGTTGGCTTTGAATGTATCTCTCAACGCACTAGATGACCAACTCCTTGCAATCAAAAACTTTTGAGACACACTCTACACGTGCAATTTCAGACGTCTAGATTATATCCTTCTGGGCAAAAGGGGATGAATAATAAGAGTATGCCCTAGACCACTGAAAACTCTAATCTTCGCATCCAAAAATATTCAGTATCTCAACAAAACTGTTGTCGACTTGCTGCCATCAATCGACGAAGACATTCACTTGCTCCAAATTATGTTAAGAATGAACACTGGTGGAAGATAATATACTCCTTCGTAAATCATGTTTAATGCTCTTTAATAAGAGGTCTCCTCTAGCCTTTCGCTAATTAATGGCCATCCCTTCGAATTTATATGGTAAGTTATTAGCATTAAAAGCATAGTAAATGAGCAATGGAAAAGGCGCGAGGGTGGCGAGCACTGACGAGGGCAATATGTGACTCGAGAATTTTTGTGAAAACTAGAAACTCACAACCCAAGAGCCCGCAATGGCAAAAGGCATGAAAATGGCTAAGTGTGGGACAACACAGCGATCAAACGGGTTCATGTTAGTCAAAACGACACATAGGTAGTTTCATGGGAGTCCCAGGATCGAAAATGTAGATCACAGAACTCTGTGGTGCAATATGTCTATCACGAAACATGGGAATATGATAACTCGATCCTATCAACCCGAGAACCCACAGTCGTAAAATTGGCTAAGTATGGAATAGCACAACGATCGACCAGACTCATGAAGTGAAGTTGTAAATGGAGGTGAGAAAAAGTAAGTCCGCCAACCCTGGAACCCACAGGCTAAAATGTGACTAAGTGTTAGAACTTGAAAGGGGTAGTGAGAGGGGAAAAAAACGAGTAAGTATAGAAAGGGGAAAAGAGAGGGAAAAACGAAATCGAAGAAATAGAAAAGGAGATGAAATTTTTTTGAAGCAGAAAATGTCCTCAACAAGTCACCACAAACCAACTTCCACTAAACACCCAAGAGCATGATCATTGTTTCTCTGTTGACTCGCCCAACTCTAACCTCGTGCAAACTTGGCTTGTCACACTCCAAAATCGACACACCCAACAATGTCTCATCGAAACAAAGGTACCAGCGCCCTAGCATGTCAATCAATCACTCCACGAACCTATTATGCACCATGTCCCCCTTGTGCGCACGTTTTCTACCACAAACTCTATATTTCAGCAAGACTCAATTTTCATCCAACTCTTTGTTCACTATTGAGTCTCCCCCCTGATCTCTGCATTGCTCACCCAACCAACAAAATCACAGTCAAGTCATTTCCTGACTCTATGCCATCCTTGCTTGGTTGAATGCCTTGTGACTAATCCATGCAACCTTATGTACCCATAGACTCCTCAAACAAATCATCACATCTATAGGTGCCTTGGTTCATTTGAGTCGTCGATGCATCTTGCCTACATACGCCCTGCTTTGCCTTAACATACTTGTCTCTTAATGAAGCGCTCGAGACTTACCCACGACTTCTTGCCAAACCATCCAATCAATTGCTTCAATCATAAGACATCTACATCATACACTAGCTTCTTCGTCACATATTGATGTAGTCTCCCTTGACATGGCGCATGCCCAAGGAGGCGCCCTGACTCCCCCCATATAAAATATAAAGACACTATTGTCACACTTCATTATGTCTAACGCACTCATACCACTTCTTCTGTTCGACAACCCCAACTCACGCAAGTTGCCACATCTAGTGGATCTAGCACTCGAGACTTCACTCTAGGGTTTTACATCCTCCCCCACCTAAGGTCGTTGTCGACCTCGACAACACCTCCAAAATATGCAATGTCCAACTCTACCCAAACTCATGTCTCCATTCGCAACTAAGTCCACTAGAAACCCCAAGTCTCGTG
>WSFP011523694.1:0-12387 GCA_009831015.1 Picea engelmannii | reverse complement strand
TGATAGGGAAAGGAAGAGACCGACCCTGCTGATGATCTAGAAAAGACGAAAGGGAATGGGAAAAATCACAGCTAGAAAATCATTCTTGAACAAAAGAACCGGTGAGATAACTGTAAATGGAGTTGGAGAATCAGCCGAAGTATAAGAATACAAGACTCACTGGAAATTTTGGAGGGACTGAAATGAGGTTATCTATCAATTTAGAGCGAGCTCGTAAGCCACACAAATTCGGATAATTATCAACCATTTCCATCGATCCTTACTCAAGCATCTCTCTCAGTAGCAACTATATCCTCCCAGTAAGCTTCCCTCTCCCCCAATTATTATAAAAAAGGGGAAGTTTCATCCCATTAGTATAGTTCCTAAGCCCCCCGTCGTATCCTTAAGTAATATTAGGGGGCCCGAAGACATAGGAGAAAAATTAATTAGCTGGGAGTTTCAGTAATAAGAACCCTTGGAATGTGGAATGGAAGCAACGCTCGAATCGGTACTTCCTTGAATGGGTGGAACGTAGATAGTAGAGCTCACTTAACTGAATACATGGAATTGGAATATTTATTGCATCCATATATCTCTATTGGGAACCATATCTATTTACTACACAAAACTGTTATTATCGTTGGTAGGGGGGAGGCAGAATAGCGATTAACGTAGTCGACAAAAGTAGGAGGAGATGTACATGACGCATCACATCTCTGTTACACCTATTCATCACAATCCCTATATCCATCGCCTCTAGGAGCATAATTACTCACATCTTTGCTTGGGTGGAAGGATCACTTAAGACAATTGATCCCCTCCAGTTAGATATTAGTAAGCCTGGTTCCTTAGGTCGAGCCTTTCCTATTTGTAAGTTGAGTCCTCCCCTACTATTCTTATTTAATTCAGATTCCACTAACTCCCTAATGTGGGTCCACTATCGCGGTGCATTTTGTATCTGGTAGCATATCCATCGGCCTTTAGATTTAGGAGGTGCAACTTCTTTAATATATAATGTCGCATCTCGTATCTATTGAGTCGCCCCCACTCTATTCGATTCTCATTTAAGGGGGCCAGGGCGACAAAGCATGTAGGTATTTCTGGGGAAAAAGAGTCTAACCTTTCTAGAAGCATGGATCACCCCTACTCTTTCCCCCCTATATTCTATTTTAAGTGGGCAAACATCATGATCAGATCTACCTCAAGATGCCCATAGATGGATAGCCCTTATTATAATAATAGGGGCATTGTAATAATAGAAAGGGTTGCTTCGTTCCTTGGCCCCTATTATTATTATTTTAGGTGTCAGACACACCATTATTAGAAGTGATAACCAATGGTGCATAATGATATCTCAGTCAATCCCTCATTTTCGTGAACCAGAGTGACAAACGGGCCATGGAGTGAGGGGTACTAAACCCAACCTTGTCTTTCTTAAAGCTTGAAGTCATCTAGGTAGGGCAAGAAGGTAACAACATTCTTATTAAAATATGGGTATTATGAGAAGAAAAAAAATCCGAAATATCTCCTTCTCAATAAAGCGTTATACTATATATCACTCCTAATACCCATATTTATCTATACTTACTATAAATATCCCTACTATTCTTTTTTTTTAGACAACTATCTAGATAGATAATAATGTAGCAACAAGTATTAGGATATATCGAAACCGAAGATAAGAGAAGGAGAGAGGGAGGGAGTTAGGTAAGGAAAGGAGTGAAGGCTTTGAAGGTCTATTATCTACATATGAACAACTAGCTTCAAAACTCCTCAAATAATTGTCCATATATTATGAATTTACCTACTATTATTATTGTTGTGCCTCACTCTACTAAAAAGGGGAATCGAGTCATATATTATATATGTATTAACCACTTGTCCTCGATACTTAATGAAAGTGGCTCGAGAATATTGATCAATTTTTAGGGAGGAGAGATGACTACACCGATGAGGCATAGAATGACGTGGGCTAGGTTCTTACGCCTCACATGAGCTTAAATAAAAATAAATAGGGATGGATAAATACCAAGCAAGTTGGGCCCTATTTATTCTCGATTTAAGGGGGTCAGATTTGTTATGTTTAATAAATAGGGTGGGTTACTAAAGGCATAGGAGTCACATTAAACCTGCTTGTTCCCCAGCTAGGATAGATTGGGAAGGTGTAGCTACTTCCAACTCAAATAATAAGAATAATGGAGAGATTAATAGGGATGTCTGCCCACCTCATGCCCCTGGTTCTCAATCCAGTAAAGGCCCCACTCTTAATTAAAGGAATCCTATTCGATTATTATTTGAAGGGGCTGCACCAACAAGAAATCCATTTCACAGGCCGTAGGGGATGCAATATTTCTTATTATAATAGTAGGGGTGGGGTTGGTCTACTAACCCCTATGGGCTGAGGTATACTCCATCTGTTAATGTGTGAATGTTTCCCTACACCTGGGGGGGAGGAGGTGAAGAAAGTTTTTTCCCCTTGACCGGCTATCGGAGGAGGGCGTCCTGTTGAATAACATTCCTTTTGCTACAAATGGTCAGCTCATCTTGTTTCTCATGTTGTTTCTAATGCATGAAGTTGTGGACAAACCACATCTAGTTGTTCCTACAAGCGAACCGATTCGAGATGTTTCGAATGATTGGCTTTGTCGTGTGGTATGCCCTTGTACTACTGTTGATTTCCAACCCTAGTGATTAGTTGGGTAAGTGGGGAACCACTTCCCAACTTCATTCCTCTGATATATTAGTTGTTGGATGGACTTGTCCTCGCTTGAAACTGTTGTGCTTCACCTACTCTGGCATTTCCTTCTTTCCTTTCTTTCCTGTGTTATTGTCCTTACCTGTCTTTCAGTGTATAGCCGACTTTCCCGTAATCTAATATAAGGCTTGTCCTAGCCTATGCTGCTGACCTGGTCTATCTTCTCATCTTCACTTGGCTTTGGCTACTTTTGTCCTGCTTAGCTCTATGCCTATCCTGACTGAATTGTTTGTTGGTGTGTTGGCTTGTCTAGTTGTGCTTCTCCTACTGTGCCCTGTCTGGGTCGTCTATTTTATATGCTTATTCGGCTTGTTCCTGTTTAGCTCGGTAAAGAGCTAGAGAAATTAAGGATAGACCTTGTTTCTATCCCTCTTCCTACCATCAACAACAACCCGATTCATGCATGTTTTAATGAAAAAGATGCATCTGAAACTAGAACACAGTCGCACTAAGGGAATAATCCATTCCAAGCACACCTAGTCACAATCACATGATGACAAGTCCTACTTTACATAGCCTCCATTTCACTTCATCTAACTGCTTATTCCATAGGTAAAGAATTCTTGATTGGTTTTAAGAGCTTCTTTCTTGGTCTCAGCATGATGAAAAATGAATATTTTAAGGCTCGAAAAGGATTTAATAGCATGGCTAAGTATTTCTTTCCCTGAAGAGTAGAGTATTTCTTTCCCTGACATGAGTTTAGAACGGCTCCATGAGATTAATAGCTCAAAAACTTGCTGCTCTTTTCGACCAATCAGACCTTGCCACGTTATCTCTCTCGAATTCAAAAATTTGAATATTAGCTCCAAAATAAGATTGACAATCCTGAATGGAAGCTTTAAGTGCTATGGTTTCGAATAGCCAGAGGATAAGTCTGCAATCGATAGCCTTGACTCCATAGCCTAATCTTTTGTCTCCATGCCCAATGGATAAGGCACTAGTCTGTTTCACCCCAGAGTCTGGTTCTTGGCACCTCACAGGGATAGTTTCTGCAACTCCAACTATTTATGATGTTCCCAAGTCCCATTCTTTTGCCACTCCTACTCATTCAATGGTTTAAGAATTTCTCCCATCCCCGTACTAACATCTTACAAAATAGAATATCATTCAACAGATTTCCCTATAGAACTTGATTTTATGATTGCAATAGTAGATGCTCTCAGTGCACTAGTAAATTATTACTATGATACCGCCAATAGATGAGAGTTAGGCGGTTCCAGTGATGCTTAATAATCTTCCTTTCTTGATTTCCCATTTCTAAGCTTTTGTTAGTAAGTATTTCCCTTTCCCGCTTCATCACCCTGGCACTAGTTTCAAATGCTTAGAATGAATGTTTAGATTCTGAGTATATATTCCTCCCTCGACACTTTCTTCTCCTATTCCACCTGAATGAGTTCCAACTGCTATAATCGATAGAAAGACCCTCCCGATATGAGTACGTAGAATTGGTTTGGTTCGCCATCTACCCATGACTAGCTATGCCTACCAAGAGAGATGCTATGCCTACTGTTAGAGTACCTGTACCCGAACAACTGCACTAAGACGGGATGGGCTGAACTCATAATGGTTGGTAATGCTCTAGGGAAGGTTTAGGATTTGGTGTGGCTATCTCTGAGTAATGCTTAGTGATGATTGCTAGATTTGTCTATATGTTTTCCCATAGCAATGTTTTCCTAAAGATTCGTCGATGTACCTTTCTTACTTACTATATTGCACTTCCATTCCATTCCATTTAGATGAAATTCATTAATATGATTGATATCCCGCCCTAAGCTTAGAGTAAGGTGTTTCAGATTCAACTGTTTCAAATTCTTCTCCTTATGATCGTTCTCCTGTTGTTGATGGGTAAACTCAATAATCTTCCTATGATTGCTAATATGTTGTACCCAAACATGACTCCTATAGATATAATTCCCTTGACCTCAGTAAACCTTTCTATGCCTACTCCCACCCATGCACCGAACCCATTATTGTTTGCCAATATCTGTCGCTTTCGATCTTGCCCTAACTATCCTATCTGCTTTGGGATTTGTCTCCACCAGTGAGTGACTAATGAATGATAGTGAGGGATCCACCTCGTGATGTGAGTAATTTTCCAGTGAGTGTGAGTAGGAGCTTTGATCTGTCTCCTCCCTTAATTAGGGGAGTTGCCTTCTGTGTTCATTCTGAATAAGCCAATTCTATCCATTTATTAGAGTTTGAAAGTCCCTGATCCTGAGGACATAAGATTTTATCCCACCTTTGCATGCTAAATCTACCCAAACCTACCTACATTTGCCTCCATCTATTGGTCCAACTCAATCAATGGCCGCTTTTGCCCACTTTACCAATTTCTTTATTTCCCATTTAGTCAGCTTTTACCTACACTTTGTTTGATTCATCCACTTATGCGTTTGGTCTTGCTAGTCTTGTTGTTGCTAGACATTATATCTAACGCCTACTTTATAGCTAATAGGTCATCTCTCCAGTACTTTATAGCTAATAATTTCCATCCCACTCCACTAGCTTCCAATTCCTCTAATTCAACTATTTGAGAATATGCCTATTTCCAAATAGTTTATTTAATGCATAATCTTATCGATACTTTTCAATTGGTTTATAGTGAATAATTGGATCTGCCAAAATTGGATCTAGTTATGCTCATCAACCAGAACTAGATCCTATTCGAACAGATCTAAAAATGGAGTCCTTCATGTACGAATACGACTCCCCTGCTTTGGTGTTTTTGAGGTGGTTCAGACAAAAACAAGGTCAATGGTAGTTGGAGGAAAGTACATCTATCTTGATCTTTGAATTAGCTAACTAGTGGGTTCTAGGGGGGCCTTCTTCCTCTGTCTTACTAGGTAAAATACATTCATGCCGCCCCAGGATCAAATTGACTACATGCCAAATGTCTGTCTTTGGAAAATGGCAGAACGCATGTTTGTCTTCGGGAACTGAATTTTTGTATTCGATAACTGACAGAACACTGAGCTAGACCAGTTAGACAATGACGAGTCTTAAGGGTAAGGCCAAAAATGACACTAGTTTGGTTGTCTAGTTTGGTCACTAAGAAACAATCCCAGTTTACCTGCCTAAAGAAGGGAAACCGATCCATGGCTCGCTTTGAAGGGGAAAATGTTGACCCTGTCAGGCACTCGAAAGCTCCAAATAGTAAAAGAATACAGACTCGATCTCTAGAGAAAACCGTATATGACCCAGGTTTACTTCGTTGAGAATATTTTCAACCATTATAGTCTTATAGATAGTGTCTGTAAGTTACCGACAATGATGGTAACGGAGCCCTGCCTTCTTTATATTTCTGGTTTGATGCATCTTATTGGTGAATCTATCCTACGGGTATGTGGATCAGTCAATAGTGGGGCTTAGGGGGGTTTGGGATAAATAACTTATGAAAAGTAGGTGAATCCTCTTCACTTTCCTATCAAAACCATCAAATGATGTCTCCCTGTTTTTTCATCTATTAAATCCCCATTTCACTAACTAACTCTATATTACATATGACTCATAGTGAGGTTTCTTTCCACATGCCTTCTAAATAAAGGAACGAGTCATCATAAGACTGATCCCCGCCCTTTTATATAGAGTGGGTGCCTGTCCCTCGATGAGGAGAGAATTTTGTGATTTTTTCTGCTATATATGCTTGTCCCTGTCATTTCTATCCTATGGGTTCCTGTCCCTGTCATTTCTATTGGTGCCCATTATTTCTATCGGTGTTGGATCCTAGACTCCAGTTAGTGGTTGTGACTTGGCTCTGGTCATTATGCGTTCCTATCCTTGGCTCTGATTAGATTTGTTAGGTGTTCCGATCAAGTGCTATGGTGTTGGTTCCTGATTCTTGTCCTCTTCTCTTGTGTTCCTATCATGTTATATACATATATATGCCTTTTGATCAGAAGGAAATTATTATGTAAAAACTAGTCATGGCTACTTGTCAGGGCTACTCGTCTAGTCAGGAATTTATTTAAGATATATAATGAAAATTTGGTAGGGCTTCCTAATGATTTCTCTAAACCTGTGTATACTACTTTATATATATATGAGAAATTCCTTCATCAATCAAAAGGGGTGAGGGGGGAGAGAACCGACCGGCTCGAAAATACCATCGAGATATCTTTAGGCTCATACCTTGCCCCTTTTGGGGGTGAGACCAAAGGGAGAGGGGAATTTACCATCGACAAGGCCGGGTTCTTAGAGGATAATTTACCAGGTAAGGCCAAGTTCTTAGGAATATTTTCCCATAAACACATAAGGAGAGGTTCACAGAGGATAATTTACCAGTCGTTTGCTCAGTTCAATGATTAATGAAGCGTTCGAATGCTGTCTTTCATTAGTCAATTTCCCATCCGCCCAAGAAATCTCAACTATCCCAGCTAGCCGTGAGTAAATGCCACCCTATCACTCATGAAATTCATAGTTTAAGTTGCTAAGTTCAACGAATTAAGCATCCTCACAACGTCACCTCACCCATCAGATGGATGAGCAACCTCATTTCTTTTCTCTAGATAATTTCCCATATTGATAGGTTCGATATGATGATAGCCCAGATTTGGGGACCATATATTCGTATATAAAGTACCTTGTCACTTTAAGGCTTCCAGAAGGAAGGGTTTAAGTAAGAACCAATTGCAGAACCAAAGTCTATTTCACCATTTACTTAGTAAATGAAGTAAACTAAGCACTCTGTTACAACCACTTCTACCTCTGCTTATTGTCCTCTAGCAGCTATCCTATTTCTAATGCTACGGGTGGATCTATCGCCGGCTAGGAAGCTGGAACTCCATCTTGATCCATTGCTTATGTTTCTCTATCTGGATTAGGAATTGAAACTACTATTTTTTCTTATTAATAAGAAATGATGGATTATGGCTAGGGTTCTTCAACGAGTGCTTAACCTGGTTATACACCTGACTTTCCTTCTAATGCCTATGTTTTCACGGTCTCTATTACTGGGGACTCTACTACATACATGAGACTCTTTTACCAATGTCTCTACTCGCTTTGTTCTGTAATATGTCAATACTTACTTGCTTCGCTAATGGTCATCCCAGATCAATTGTTGATTTGGTTGCTACCTTTATTCACAGATTCCAGGTAAACGTAAATGACTAGCTCATGCAGATTCAATTCATTGGTTTGGTTGGATGTGCACCCAACTTGGTCTGGTTAAACATAGGGCTTCAGGAGATTGCCATTCCCCATGCTTGAGGACACCATCCAACTATGCAAGTTTCACGACACATGTCGTTCTGACTTACACAACTACAAATGGCCCTAACCAGCACATCTGGAGCTTGATTGGGTGTTGTAAGTAATCATTGTAATATAGGAGGACCATATCACCTTTGTCCATAGCCTTCTTTTTTATATGTCAGTCGTGCCAGGCTTTCTGTCTGTCTTTCTCCACAGTCTGGTGAAAATCTGCAAAAATATTTCTTCTTCTAGAATCATGAGCTCGAAAAGGTGTTCCACAATTGAAGATTCCTCATCCATATGAGTGGCCTGTGAAAAAAACAGAGTCGGAACAATAAATTCCATAGGCACCATTGCCTCTTGACCATATACCAACTGAAACGGGGTTTGCTTATGTAATTTCTTGGTGGTAGTCCGATAAGCAACCCATAGGATTACGAGGGTGCGCTCATCCCAATCGTCTCGTTTCGCGCAACATACCTTCATAAGCCCTCTCTCTAGGATCTTGTTAAAAGCCTTTACTGTGCCATTTTCCTTCGGATGGTAGGGACTGCTCTTATGGTGTTGGATCAGAAATTCCTTGGTCAAATCTGCTATAGTCTAGCTGGCGAAATGGGTTCTCTGATCACTAGTCAGACTAAGGAGACACCCAAACCTAGAGATGATGTTCTTGAATATCAATCGTGTAGTCGTCAAGGTAGAACAATCACAGACTGACTCTACTTTCTCCCATCTGATTAAGTAGTCCGTAGAACTTATGATATATCACGCTTTAGAGTGGCAGACAGGGGGATTAATGGGTCCTACAAAGTCAACAACCCACTTCTCGAATGCTTGTAGAACCCGACCAGGGTGCAAGGGCATTTCATATATCTTTGATAGCTAAACAAAGATAAGTTGAAAAGGGTGAGGCTAAGTCTGAAGTGCCCTAGATTTGATCATTCTAGTAGTTACTACCCGTGATTCTTTAAGTCTTACATTCAAAGGACATTTATTCAAGCTTAAAGGCAGGATAATCTTCACTCCCCTAAGCATTGGTCCACCACTTTGATTTAGCAAGCCTTCTTTGGCCAATTAGTTACTCCCTCACCTTGGTTAGCCTTTGAAGAAATATTTCATTATTTTCCCCATTCGCTGACATCCGTTCATCTCATCAGGCTAGCTTTATTAATCGCTCAATGGATCAATCAATTGATTCTCGTTGTCATTCTCAAGAGCATTCCGGCATTATTTATGGATTTCATTTAGAAGGATGTACTCTTATAATCTATAGGGGGTTGTCGAATGATTTTATGCCCATAAATCCCTTGATCCGCAAAATGAATTGATTACGGACAGTTGAGGAAAGGTGATCTGCTGGCTCTGTTTCTGTCTTTTGTGGGAATGGATTGATCAGAACCTATCCAAAAGCAAGGAAATATTTCCATTCCCCCTAGCTAGTGGCTAGAACTAGCCTACCCCAAGAGCAGTCATTCATGGGTGGGTATTGTTATCCATCTCGAGATAACGTTTCCTTTCAAGCGCCAGTTCTCTATGGAACCCATAACACAAGGACCTCACTTTCCCGACATAGGAGGGGAAGTAAGAACAAAGAAGCAAAAAATAGAGAGCTAAACGCACCATGCCATCAGCGGACAAGTGACTTTGTACCTTCCTTGATTGGTTCATAAAGAGGTAAGCCCATCCTCTGTACCTGACTCATATCCTACTATGAGATCACAAGGTAAGGAATGGTCCTACCTAATGAAATGTTGAACCCATGCCAACCAAATTAGAAGATGTATTGAGCGATCCATTGATAGATTTATTTAGTTATGGATATATTATATGTTTTCATGAGGGAAAAACAAAAAGAAAGGCTATGATGGAGAAGAAGCTTAGGCAACATGCCAAGAGAAATCAATTCTATTGCCATTTAAACACACTCTATTTCCACTTCATGACCTGAGGTACGAAGTTGCTCGACCAATAGGGAGAGGGGTGTTATACCATTTTTGTGAAGAAGTGCACGTCGCTTTTTTTATTCACAAAGATGGGGTTAGTGAGCGGATGGCTAACTGCAATTGCTAGGATTAATGGGATTGTTGGTATTTCTCGACACACTTTGAAATATTGGCCACATGTGGTTTAAATCAGTAGAGCTGGTGAGGAAAAGGAACGGTTCTTTAGTAACTAGACTAGATAGGCACTTTTGCTCATAGAAATGAATTAGGGAAATTTCATTTATGGGTGCACAGAATAAGGGACTTTAGTAGCTGGCATAAATTGGTTTTAGTGAGCATGGGCCGAGAACGGAGGGATCTATTGCTTGTTAGAGAAATGGAAGGTTGGGCTTACCAGTTAGGGAAGGGGGGTAGAGTCCGACACAATTAGGAGGGGAGGGATCATTAATAGAACAAACATGCCTTGTTGAATGTGTTATCTATGTTTTATCCCGCACAAGACGTTACATCATCTCTTCTATTTTTTTTACCCTTAATTGCTCCAGTAGGGCTATGGGTAGGGTCAATTTCTTAGTTCAACCTCCTCTAGAGCATCCATAATGTGGGTTTTCATCCTAGTTTCATGTGGCTAGTTTAATGTGGGTTCTCCCTCCGCCTTTCACTCTCACAATTATCATAATGAATGAGATGCCACCCTTTCACTTTGAAATTTACCACCTCTATCTCGATAGGCCATGGTTTCACTCTCCAATTTTCCACTAGGTTATACCTATTTTACTTATTTCTTTGGGGGCATGGGCTTAGCGTTAGTCACTTTTGGAATAACTGCCAAAGAGGGAAGCATTCAAAAGGTTTTGAACATGTATAATTTTATTACATATATCTGGAAGCTACCACTGCTGATCAGGGGATCAAATTTTGCTCAAAAATTCAAAGTGCTCGGAATCACTTCAAATCGAACGAGAGCATAGGCCTCGTCATTGTGAACCCAATGCAACTTGTTTGGGTTTAAACGGACGTCGGGAGCGAGAGATATCGCGTTCTGTTCAAAATGGAAAACAGGCAAAAAGGGATGCTAACTATACAGTCCGTACGGACGATGACGTGGTAGGTTGAATGATGACGTGGTAGGTTGTACGATGACGTGGTAGGTCATACGATGATGTGGCAGGCTGTATGATGATGTGGTAGACAGTTATTGGATAATTGGCATGTGACATGGTTTGTTGGCAGCGAATGGGATGGCGACATGTGGCCCAATCAATGGCCGCCATGTGTCACTTGTTTGTTGGTTAAAATCTTTGCACTCAGCAGGAGTCGACCCCGTGACCTCCGGGGCAGGGTAAAGCTTTGGGAAAGGCCACCCAACCAGGGAGCCCGCACATGTTACTTGATATATATGTGTGTGTGTGTGTTGCAATGTATTTAACATCGTATAAATGTATGTTGGGGCATGGACTGCGCCAGGGCTAAGCCTCAACCAGTGGTTACATGTTATATTGCATGCGACCGAAGCTACAACGGTTAGACCCACCATAACATATGTTATAACAGTTTGAATATGCGCGGTTTGGTATGACATGTGACCAACATATATATGCACGCGGGTTTAAACATTACGGTTATCAACGGTTTTAAAACTTAAGCCCTGTTGTGTTATAGCGTGTAGTCATGTGACGACCATGTGCCCACGGGCCTTGGTAGTTAAGGCCGGTGCGTAATTGTTCAACAGTTTAGACCGGTTGTGTGGTTGTGCCCAGTGCCAAGTTTTTACGCTTTAAATTGCGTGTGGGCTAGGTTGAGCCAAGAGAGGTGTGTTTTGTAGATGCAAAGACAACAAGCTTGAAGGGGAGATTTCCAGGAAGCCTATCTACTTCAATTTTTGACCAAACGAGGTGCCGAACAATCCTAGCTAGGGGATTTTGGACATTCTGAAGCCATTGGAGCAGTCAATTTGGAATTTTGAGCATTGTAAAGCACATTTTTGATCACTTTGAGAAAATAATACAAATGGTCCATTGGAAGCTGGACCAAGAGATGTAGCCCCAGTGAGGGGTGAACTCCTTTATCATTTGTTGTGTTATGTGTTTTTTTGTTCATTGATTATGCTGCTATTTATATGCATCTTGAATGAGTAAATCCTATTAAAGTTGTGTTGCAAAGTTGATCCATTTGCATTTTAACACATAAATTTAACTTGCAAATATTTTCAAGAATACAAGTCTTCTTCATTTTTAGATCAAGTTGGTATCAGAGCATAGGTTTTTGAAGACTTGATTATTTGCAAGTGTTTTGTTTTCTGATGCTCACAAGGTTGAAAATCACAAGAGGAGAAGGTCAACTTGTAGAGCCAAGTTCTCATCCTTCAAGGAGAAAGCATATACCATCACCACAAGTTTCAAGGAGGCATTCACCAAGTATGGCTCATGAAGAGAGTCATGAACATGTTCCTGCAGAAGATGAAGATCTCAGAAAAGATGTCATGGAAATGAGAGAGATGATGAAGATCTTGATAGA
>WSFP011523691.1:0-12387 GCA_009831015.1 Picea engelmannii | reverse complement strand
ACAATAGAGGAAAATGGTGTAGAAATGGAGTCTTCTCTGTCTCATATAGTGGTGAATTTATTTATGGAACATTTTGAAGAGTAGTCTACATAAATTTCTCTAACACCTTAAAAATAAATCGAAGAACATTGAGTTCACTATGGAAGTAGAGGAAAATGATGTAACAATGGGGTCTCCTCTATATTCTATAGTGGAAAACTTATTATGGAACATTTTGAAGAAAATTCTAAATAAATTTCTCAACCACCTTAATAATCATGAGATTCGGGTCGACAAAACATTACCTTAGTGTAGTATTTTGGACTATTGGCCATAAACATTCTTATATCTTCTTTTGGTCGAGTTTCCAGAGAGTTTTTTTCGTTGTTTGTCTCTAGTTCTTATTCTAGAGTTTCAACTATTCCTTTATTCTTCCTATATTCTATCAATACATGATCTACTGCTTATTCTAGTTGTCCACTCCTATATTCATCAGAGAATTGATCTAACTCATATTGTGTTCTTGTCAGGAGACATTTTAGTTCCTACACTTCTTGAGTTAGTTTCTTCAATTGTTTCCTTTTTTCTTGTAGCTGCAAGCTTAACATGGAAATATTATCTCTTCTTAATTCTTTCCTATAATGATGTTTGTTGGGATGAGAAGCATAAAGTGAAAGTTGATTGTAATATTTAGGTGAGGAATTTATTAATGTAGAATATTTTTTACTTCTTATTGTGATGAGATTGTTGTCTAGAGCTAGGAGCTCATCTCTTTCTTGTCGTAAGAATTTCCTTTTAGCAATTTGGGATACAAGAATTTCTGCAAGCCTTGAGCATGGGATGGCTTAGCTCTTGTAAGAATCTAGAAGGAATAAGGATAATAGTAAGGATAATTTTTTTATTCAGTATCAGACTCAGAAGGATTGTAAATATCTGTACAGGTTGAATCTTCTTCAGGAGAATCAGAATATGCTTGTAGGAAACAGACTTGGCCATCTAATGGATGTCTCAACTCATATTCAAAAAAATCCCACCATGTTGGGTCAAGATATTCAGTAAATAGATTTGCAATCTGGGGTGTCCTCCTTTTTTTTGGTCATTTATTATCCCAATGTCATGGATATTTGCAAATAAAAAAAGTGGATGAATTCCTTGGAGAGGAATGACTTTTCAAGTATGGAACCTTTGCAAACTTTTTGGAAGAGGGATTTATTTTCTTTACAAAATGTGGCTTATGGTATGTTTTTTTCCTATGGGGCTATTTGGAATTTGAACAATTAGAAGACTCCAAATATTCTCTATTGTATTCACCACATCCATTCTTAGGCATGGATATATTTTTTCTACATAGGATTTCAATGTACATTTTATCATGTCTTTTAAAATACTTAATAACTATTTTTTCTAAGCAATGCTCCTGTATACATTGCAAAATATGTTGGATGACTTGAGCAATAAACATACCTGCTATAGTGAGTCCTTTGTATTTTGGGTATTGTTTTAATGTGCATGGAAGTTCTCCTAGGAAGCTATTGATGTTGTTTGATGTATGATGTGTCATCTGTCTTCCCACTTTTAATGAGAAGCATCTACATATCACAAACGTATTGCATGTGATATTTTAGATCACATAGTTGATTACTCATGAAGAGTGAGGCTAGATGATCATAGTCTTTTGTTGCATTAGGGACATAGAACTCTTTCTATAAGGCATCCAGTAAGCTCTTAACTGGGTTTTGAAAACCAAGGATTTTTCTTTTGCTTGTCTTTGACACCCAGTTCCACTAGTCTCCTACTAGACAATTGAATCCATTGAATCCATTTATAATTCAATAGGAAATCTCTTTTCCTGTAAGGGTTGTGTCATTTGTTTGATGGACTATTTCCCAATTTATCAACATTAGGATAGCATCTACTACCTCATCTCAAATTTGGTAGTCCAGATTTAGAATGTACTATTCTAGCATGGAGCTAATTGTTTTATTTTCATTATTCATTGATGTAGAAGGATATCCTTGTAGTGGAACCATCTGGGTGTCATATAGTTCATTCTTGATTCTCATGACTTAGAAACACTTCTTCTTTAGTGTTTCATTTAATGCGGGTTTAACATTACTTTCCTTCTTTACAATGTTTTGGATTTCTTCTATTCGACTTTCATTTTCTCCAAAATCCCATTTAGGTCTGGGATCTGCATTGACTAACCCAAAACTATGTCTTTTGTGGTGTTTATAATTTGAAGTCTGTCCTTCTTTCACCCTTGTTTCAGTGGGATTTGGGAGTACATCAAAATCACTCGAATTCTTCTTAGGGAGCTTAAGCTTTTTGACGATATCAAACATGGGATTCATAATTTCAAACCTCTTGTCAATTTTATCCAAAGTAGCTTTTAATACTAACATGTCTATCAATAAATGACTTAACAAGTCAAATTTGTCAGTAATATTTTGTACTTGTTCTTTATCGAGTTCTACCACTTGCTTAATTTTTAGTAGATATCTATGGATATCATCTAAATTTGTAGCTATCAAATGATATTTCAGATTATAATAGTTTAGCATCTTGACCTCATCTGTTGTTTGTTTTAAATTTTTTGCATATCTGAAGGGAAGATATTCCCCCTTGATGTCTCCATTCTCAAAAAATTTCTTGATGGGGGAATATGGAAAATTCCTTCCTTCAGTATAACTTAATTCTCATATGTCCATTTTAATCGCTCCTGCATTTTTCTTTATGAATAGAAACGTCCTGAATAGGTCATTCTGCTTCCTTGCTTCCTAGTTTTGATCCTATAAAGGATCTAGTTGCACACGGAGCATTTTTCGTGTTGACCTTCATGTTGTTCTTGTGTTTCTACTTGTGTTATATTTTGAGATGTTGAAGGTATTGCTTCCTATCGTGGCTTGAAATTGGTTCTTGAGTTAGGGAAATCTCTATTTGTAACCCCTATATTTAAATGATATGATTTTCTCATGAGTGTTAGCATCAAACATTACAGGCCTCTTATGTAAAGCATATGAACTAGAATTTACTTCTCTATTTATTAACTCTCCATATTTTCACTCTCAACTATCTGGATAGTTCATATGAGTCCAGTTGTAAATAATTGACTGAGTGTGTCGAGATATTTCCACCATGCTTTGCTGTGGGAGGTCAATATTTAATATGAGATCTCAAATGGGCATAATGCATGTGGAGAATCTGACAACCACAATGGACTTCATTTGTAGGACTCTGCTACCTACATCCATGTCTAAACCACATGGCTGGATATATGTCTTGAGAATCCGATAAATGTGAGGTTATTCTAAAGATACATAATACCGAGGGTATATGGTTCCCCAACACAAAACATCATGCAATGGACCGAGAGAAAATCATATTAAGGAATCTGCAAAACTTGTTTTTCGTATATAAATTAAACAACAAATGTTATTAATGTTCAACTGAGGTCAAACTAGAGAATTTAATCCAATGCAAACTACACCCAAATATGCAAATGTATAACCTTGATCTTTTTTCCAATCTGTTTTCTCAGGGGTAAGTAGCTCTTGATGGATGGGTTGGTCGGTATTGGTAAAAACTGTATTTTTAGAACAAGTGTGGATTTGGGTGATAACAAACAATTTAGACCAACGCAACTTATAAGCATCTTGAGGGTTGATTACTGAAATTTCCCATTGAGGGAGAGGATCATTTTCATGCAAAGTAATAATGGAGGCCAAAGAATAGGACTCTCTATAAATAGAGTGTCTTGGAGTCAAATTGATACCGAGCGATCCAGATACATATCTATTTTAGATAATGTCACAACATCCATTGAGCAATCCATAAGAGTCAATATGAGTGACTCATGGAGAGGATTAAACTAACTGGGAAAGAATGAGTTTACGCACAGGCCTACAAAATAAAATATACTTATGACATCACACCTAGATTGTTTCTCTAAAATTGACCACTTCTGCATTGTAGATAATCCAACACAATATAATGCCGAAACATATCTGAAAACATAAGATATAAACAGAATGATATCATGAAATAGAGCTCAGAATATATACATTATAAACTTTGCATGACTTACAAAAATGTGATCCAAATAAGTAGACCAGACTCCGATATCGCTTGAAGGACCTTATATTCTAGAATATAAATCAACACATGAATAGTTTCTATTACTTAGATGAACAAAATTACATCAGAATATCAGAGTCTTTACTGTTTTTTGATCTAGGAGGTTTCTCTAAGCACACTTGGAGAGCATGCACACGGATATATGACTTTTAATTCCAAACTCACTCTTAAACAAAAACCAACCCCTCTTCTTGAATGAGAAGTGCTTATTTACAATAGACGTAGTCTAAACGTTTTATGAAATATCTATTTTTCGGTGATATTTTCCAGTGATCTTTGCCCGAAATTTGGTGAAAAACTGTTAGATCAAAATATTTGAGTGATTATTTATGTTTAATTTGAGTGCGCAAGGATATTTTTAGCATGTTGAATTTATTTCTCTATTTAGAAATGAATTTTAAACAACAAAAAATAGTGATTTCGTGCATATTTATGTTGCCATATTCTAGCGAAAAAATCCATTTTGTAGAATATTTAGATGACACCATATACAATATACCCAAGTGATAGTTGGTAAACCCGCACCCACAATACTTGGTTAAAAGATACCTAGCATTAAGATTCGTCCGAAAAGACAATGTTGGAAAGAAATCTATTACAAATATTCATCTGGAAGATAGAAAAGGATATGTCGAAAGGGGATATTTGTATGGGAATACTTTATAAGGACCACCATGCTTCAATAATAATTAAAGAAAACACATATGGGTTTTCTGCATGTGCACCCATATGGCCATTCATCATCAATGTCAGAGAGAGGATATTCATGTTCATTGAACGCTAGAAAAGGGTACAAGTAGTTCAATGAAGAACTAAACCGCATCAGAACCTTTCATTTGATGGTGTGGAATACAACATAATTCACCTTCGAAACTAGAATTAACTTCAAGATTCATGCTAGCTTAAAGTATTTTTCCCTCTTGATATTTGACTATCTACTGATATGAAATAAATTCAGGCAGTTCCAATTTAGTGATATGGGTCCTGTTATCGTCCTTATACAAACTTGCAGACGTGAGCTAATTCTTGCTCACTTAGTGTGTCCTTCGAGGCACAATTTCTAGGTTCGAAGTCCATGCTATCACTTTGACTTGAACCTCTTCCGTCTAGGCTAAATCCTAGGGAAGGGAAGGGGGGTAGACCTTAGTTACTAGATGTGATTTAGAGTTTAATGTTCTAGGAGTTGGTTTTAATTAGTTAACATGTCGGGGTAATCTAGACTATTATGTTAAGAAACAAATGCAGGATGCAACAGTTCAGAATGACAATCAAGAGCTTTTCCTAGGGAAACTATGACTAGTTCCTAATATTGGGAAAGGGGTCAACTAAGTTAAAGGAGGATTCGTTACAAAAGAATTACCAGTTTACAAATGTTACAACAAGATAGATAAAGCTATATACAAAAGAATATGTGAGATATAGAACTATAAAAGAGACTATATACAATATATACAGAAAGAATGTCTAAGATATATAGATTTAGACTAAGCTAGATACAATGAATACAAGATATACACTATACTAACATATTACTTGAAATGTGGAGGAAATGAAGATACTCAAGATGATACACACATCAACACATCAAGCCAAGCATGCTCACAATAGATCTTACTCTATTGGACTGCTTATCAATGGAATAAGTACACAAATCACTCAAGACTCAGTGAAGAGAGTGCCTCCAGGTGGATGCACGCTTCTTGAAGGATCACACCACAGATATAGGAACATAAGATAGATGAATGTCTTGAAAATATAAAGTATTCCAGATAAGAGATATAACCACTTAGATAATTATTCTACAACACATAAAAGACTTGCATGTGAATATAAATATGTGATCCATATGCTTGCAAGTGTGAAATGTAAATAGCCAATGTTGTAGACCAGGGATTAAGTTAAGTGATTAAGAGAGATTTATTTGAATACTATCCAAGTGTCAACCCAAAACTCCTCCCCCCCGCCCCAATTACTAAGTGGTTGTTGGATGCTCAAGAAGTTAGGCAACGAGGCCCACCCTAGCTTCACAGGTCAGTCCTAAGATCAGAGTACTCTCGAAAAGGACGTCGCGCACTGTGAGACCGTCCCCGACCTAGCACCTTCCATTGCCTTCCTCCGACCCTGTTTTAAATGGCGAAGATGGTTGGTAATGGTGTCCTATTAAATCTAATAAATTGATTATTAAACCTATGAGTTAAGTATTGCAGTGTGTTTGAGTGCTTGTAGCTTGCTCAAGAATGTCGAAACTGAAAACTTGAATATTGTGAAGGCTGAAGCCTTTATATGACAAGATTCGAAGTTTAATTCTTAATGAGATTATTGCATGTGAAACCAAAGAAATATCTTGCAGAATGTAAATGACGATTATTTTTAGAACTTTAAGAAACCCAAGTTTGCATGCACATGTGTAAGATAAAGATTAAAGAAACTATAACTTGCATGAAACTGAAAAATGAATATTAAATCTAAGTCTCCACGAGCTTTAAGATAGAAATTAGATGTGTGTGATCTACTATAGATAATTTTAAGTTTAAGCATGCATGTAGATATTATAACTAACTAGCTAACTACGAAGTAAAGACAGAAAGGAAACTAATCTAGAACTTCGAAAGCAAAAACTGAAAAGAAAGAAATGCATGCCACTTGGGTACACTCCTTTGGGATTGCTTACAATGATTTAGAAGGAAGAAAAGAAGAGTTTAGAGTTACCACTTTTGAAAGGAGATAGTCGAGGTGTGTTGTTCTTGAAATTGGGCACCATGCACCCTTGACCTGGCGAGAATCTGCAAAAATAAGCAACCTATTGCTTGCTGATTTGTGTTGCAACACACTGAAACAAAGTTAAGAAAATTCTTGTCTTTCAACATAAATTACCCATAAGTAAAACCAGAAAATTATATTGATTATTGAACTATCTAAGCAAGTTATCCACTAAAATCTGAAATGAATAGATGACAGAAAATGAGCTGGAAAGAGAGAAAGCTTCTGAAGTTTTTATGAACAGTGAGGGAATATTCCTGCTTGAATCTATCCCAAAATGTTCTTGAGGAAAACTGCAAACCTTAAACCAAATGTGAGATAAAACAACAGCTAATATCTTGCATGCACAAATAATACAACACAGTTTATATTATTAGCATATACAAAACATATAGATGGGAAACTACACTATTGCCTCACCTAGCCTAGTACACTAATTTACTTAAGAAACTATTGATTAATTCACAAAAGATTCAAAGAATGATATTACCTCACAATAGATAAGAACACGAAGAATAGGTCCCGCATTCCAAAATTCCTCCAAATTTCTTTTTATTTCCAAAGGGAAGAGGTTGTAGCAACAAAGTTGCTCCAATCTCTTCAAGAACAAAACTAGTGAAGCAATGTCAACAATAATGAGAGAGAGAGAGAGTGGGATGGTAACAAGATAGTAGCATAAAGATACTGTGAATAATGGTAAGGAATGAGGGAGTGAGAGGTCTCTTAAATATCCTTGAGGGACCAAGAGACACCTCTTGGATCTTTACAAATGTGTCAAACATCCAAGGGAAGAGAACTCAAGCTAAAGAAGGTGTATAGCTTTTAGGTTAAGTGGAGAATAGAAGGTAGGATGAGTGGATGGGTGAGATGGAATGTTAATAAATGTGCATTGGTTGAGGGAGAGGTGCATGAATTTCCATAAAATCAAACTTCCACTTTAAAGAAGATGTTTCCATCTTTCTCCAAAGGTGAGGGCACAAGTTTCCAAGATGAGGGCGTGAGGTTGTGGAAGGAAAGCGCATGCATTGAGGGAGTTTGGGGGAGTGTGTTATACACACTCTTATGGTGATGTGGAAGCATTGGAATGGATCACCTCATCAAGGAGGGTCCCATGAATATTTTTAGGAAAAGTTACTAACTTTCCCAAGGAGTGGGGACACATTTCTCAATTGGGGCACAAATCCCAAGGTAGGAAAAATTAAAGAGTGAGTTATAAAGTAGATAAAGGTCAGGAAATGGTAGGGAAAGGTTATGTGGGGTGTCTCTCATCAATTTCCACCTTTAATTTACCTTATTTGATAATTTATTCCAAAATTGACATTTTCCCATGTCTTGGGTTTAGCAATTAAAATTGCTTTTATCTGACTAAGACTCCTATGTGGAAAAAACCCTAACAAAACTTGTCCAACTGATATGAAAATTGGTCCAAGGGTGTATGGGGTTTCAACCCATTTATTTTGAGTACAAATACCCCTACGAAAATCCCAGGTACCTAGCTTTTACATTATTTCATCAGAATTAATTAATTTAATTCTCAACCTTAGGAAAAATTAATCAATTAAAATAAACCTATCTAGACTCGACTAAAAATCACAATTTCTTTTTTGTTGTCTTACATGGTCATTTACATCGTTCCTAAAAAATATCTACCCAATAATGAATTCATTAGAATGCCTTTCACCACTTTGGAGGATCTATTGCTAGTGAGAGTGAAAAACTCAAGGGAAATTAATAAGGTTGGTTAGGCCAAATTAACCTCCCGAGGATAAAAAAGACTCAGTGAAAGGAAATATACTACTGAACAAATCCTAAGGCAAATGACCTAACTATGATCCATGCAGATCTATTGCAATATTAACTCACGTAGGGGTGGGGAAATCCTGCTTACAAAATTGTGTGCTGGAGCAAAACAAATGCCCTGTAGAACCAAAAAGTCTTTGAATTGTTTGCATCTGTTGATGCATATATTCATGGTACATGGAGTTGAAACCCTAGTTTAATAGGTGGTAAACATCTAACTCCACATGGGGACGTGTGTTTGATCTTCTCACATGGGACAGAGAGCATACGAGAATCCAACATCTACAAAAAGGTGGTCTCCAATATCCAACATAAGCATACATATATACAATGAATAAATGAAATTCCATAAACTATAATGAAATAATGAAATAACTATTATACAACATCAATAATTACAAAATGAATATATGATACTGATGTAGGAGCATCACTCCATGTCATCCAACCAGCCAGCTCAACATAATCAATGCACGCATTCAAGAAGAAGAGGCATAGCCCTCATTTCAAATTTGAATTTGAATGTAATCAATGTTGTAAGGTTGTTGAGCCATGAAGTCGTGCCTTTGCGTAGGAATTATCATAGAAGGCCTTTAATGGTTTGTAAGGCTGAGATCTAGATCCAATTTTGGACTAGATAGCCCATTCAATTGTAGAGTTAAATGTAAATTGAATAGGGTAGGTGAGTTTGGAGTGAAGAGCTTGAAGAGCCCCCTCATGTAAAAGATATTTTTGGTCTTGTTTTGAGTTAGTCTTAGGAAGTCTTAGGGAGCATAGAAAAAATATGCGTGAGAAGAGTAGAGAGAGGAGCCGAGACTCTGCCAAAGTCTGAGCTCAAGAACACCTTTGTAAAGAGGCATTTTCATGTTAATACAAAGAGACAGTTTCCTATATGATTCTGTGTGTGCTTATGTGTTGAATGGATGTCTATGTGTCTTCAATGTATGTTGTATATGTATGTTAGGAATTCATTTGTAGGAACAGATAGGTTATACTATCTATATAGTTCTTTGATTTTAGGGTTGGATATCTTTGAGGCTTCATACCAGGAGGGTGTGACAGAACACTGTGGGTTCTGATAGCCAGTGCTTAGAGAGCACTTCCAATTCTACAGAATTTGTACAAAGACGTGCTAAGGAGGGCATACCATCTAGAGTCATTAGCTCAAGGAGAAGACCTCGAGGTTGTTGAACACCTTGGAGGCAAGACTATGTAGAGAAGACACAGTAAGAAGATAGAATCTTTGAGGAGTTCTATAGAGCTCTGCCAAGAGGGCATTGAGCATATGCACAGTTTGCATTGAGGAGGAACTCTATTGTGAGTTCATAACAAGACAGAATCACTGCGGGATTCTGTAAGAACTCTCCCAGGAGGGCATTGAGTAGGTGCCAGAGCACATAGAGAGAGAACTCTTTGAGTTCTGGACTTGAGGAAGAGTCCAAGGAGAGGGATCTTCACAGGGTTACTGAACACCCTGAAGACTCAACAAGAGGTTGCTTGAGAAAGGATAGCCAAGAGGGCATCAAATTCTCCATCTAAAAGAGAAGGAAAGGATAAATTCCTTAGAGGTCTAGGAAGTAGAAAAGCTCAGAAGAGATAGCACCGAGTTAGTGTGCAGAGACTCTGCAGGAGCACAGAAATCAGAGAATCCCTTAAGGATTCGAAAGGAGAAAGCTCAGGAGGGATAGTGTCGTCAAGAACACGGCGGGACTTAAGATTGTAGAGCTCGTAGAGGAAAAGGAGAAAAGGTTAAGGCCTTTGGACACTTGGAGAATTCTTCCAAGTTTGAGATGAAAGAACATGCTTAGGAGGGAGCACAGCTACCATCAGATCAGTCGAGAGAATCTAGACCGTGGGTTCATGTCTAGGCAGCGTAGGAAAGGCGTAGTGAAAGAGTAGGTCTGAGACGTCAGATCTTGCTCAAGATAGCCAATAGATCTATCGAGAGATGCACGAGGTTTAAATCTTCACGCATAGAGAAAAGAATACGAAAAGTCCTGGAAGAGTGAACATATCAGGATTTCAGAGTTCAGGATTTTGAAGGTCCTTATGACGAGAGATCGGGAACTCCACATTGAAATTCCTGAAACAATGAGTAGAATCTGAGCCTTCCATCTGCGGAGGATGCATGTCACAAGATCACCCATTTCGTGGATTCAGACACAGGGAATCATAGAAGGGAGTCTTTCGAGTTCGCCAACGACGAAGTCCAGAAAATGATCTGGACCATCCATCTGTGGAGGACACGTGGCAGAGATCGGGGAGTCCATCGGTATTTCGGATACTGGGGATTCAAGAGACAAGAGGATTTGTGTCACAGGGGTCGTGAAATTCTGAAACACAAAACCCCAAAACTCTGACAGAAGGGAGAGGACACATGGTAGTGACCCAGGCATCAGGAAAATCCTAAAAGGAAGGCCTTTCGGTATTTCAGCTATCGGGAATGCGAGAGGTAAGAATTTGAAACTCTTGACCCATAGAATCTCGAAAGGATCTGAGCCATTGGATCAAGAGGGGCTTAGAGTTGTTGATCTGTTCAGAGGAGGAGAACCCAATATTCAGGATTTGGGTACTTCGGTATTTCGTCTACCGGGAGTACCAGAGGTCAGCGAAAGTTTGATGCTATGGGATTCACGAAATTCCGAAACATGAAGTCCCGAACACATTCAGAGGAGTATTTCCAGGAGCATTTTGGCATACCAGATATCGAGATATCGAAAATCCTGAGGACGAGAGATCTGGGCTCTTGCGGAGGAAAACTTCGAAACAATCAGGGCCATTGATTTGAGGAGTGGATAATAGTCGTTGATCTCAGCCAGGAGTAAAAAGGGCCACATCATCACTTCGGCATTTCAGATACCATAAGTGCGAGAGAGCAGGGGCAGAGGAAAACCTTGCTTTGGGAAAACCCGAAACCGCGAAACATGAAGAGACGGGAAAAGGAAACTCTTGGAGGAGAAGGTCGGGGAGAGGCATATCGGGATTTCAGAATTCGGCATTATAGGAATTCTGAATACCAAGAGAGCCAATATTTTTGGCATTTGAAAACCCGAAATCGCGAAAGGCGAAGAACCGAGGAGCAACATTACGGGATACCGAGATTCGACATTTCAGGGATTTTGTGGAGTAGAGGACCGAGAATTTCGGCAAAGGAAAGGCCGAAATCCCGAAGGGAGATAGGAAGCCGGGGGCACAGATATTTCGGTATTTTAGAAGTTGGTTTTTCAGGAGTTCAGAGGACAGGAGGCTGGGAGCTAGGCATCGGTAAGTCCCGAAATACGATTGCGGTCATATGGTAAGTGGCCACGGGGACCAAGGCAAGGCTTAGGGGGCTAATTATTGTTAAATCTGTTTCGGCAAATTGACATTTTGGAGACCGTGAGGTCGAGGAGACAGAGGCTCTCGACACCGGGATACAAAGAGTCCTGTTGACGGGCGAAATCGACCGTCCATCAACTGGAAGAGTGGACCCAGTCCGGGGTTGTCTAATAACCCAAGACGTTTGGGATGAACCACCCTGATGGGTTTAGCGGCTTCGTTAGCCGATCTAAGTCCTAAGAAAACAAAAACAAAAAAAAACTACTCTAAACTAACTAATCTAACTAAAACTAACTATTAAACAAACTAATAAACTAATCTAACTAAAAGTAACTATTAAACAAACTAAAACAAAATTAACTATTCTATATATACAATCTACTAACTAATACTATA
>WSFP011523676.1:0-12387 GCA_009831015.1 Picea engelmannii | reverse complement strand
CAACTTTATAGTTATGTGATTTGATAAATTCCTAATATATAATATACTTGTTCCAGTTCATAGGAGTTACCATCAACTCTTCCTACGAGGTCGGAGGAGTTAGTTCAAACTCCTTTAAGCATAAGAAGAACAAATTTCAAAAAAATGGCATAACTTTTGACTCGGGTGTCCATTTTGTGACTTATTTATACCATTGGAAATTTATTTATGAGCTCTACAACTTTCTAGTTATGTGATTTGAGAAATTACGAATGCATGGTGCACTTATTCCAATTTGGAGGAGTTCCCTTCAACTCTTCTGAGTTGTTCGTAGGAGATCCCTTCAACTCTTCCGAGCTACTCGAAGGAGATTCCTTCAAATCCTCTAAACAGTTCGGTGAATTTGTTAATAAAATCTCCAAATAGGTCAAAGGAGTTGTCGTCAAATCCTCTGAGAAAAAGAGAACTACCTCTCGTAAATTGATCATAACTTTTGACTCGGGTGTCCGTTTTGTGAATTTTTTATACTGTTGGAAAGGTATTTCACATATATATAAATTTATAGTTATGTTATTTGAGAAATTCCTAATTAAGTGTATAGTTATTCTAGTTCATAGGAGTTACCAATAGATCCTCCAAGAAGGTCGAAGGAGTTAGTTCAAACTCCTCCGAGCAGAAGAAGACTGAATTTCATAAAATGGTCATAACGTTTGACTTAGGTGTCTATTTTTCATGTTCTTTATACCATAGAAAAGTGTTGGTATAGGGTAAAACCCAAGATTCAGCTCTAAGAGCGCACCAACAAGCCCTAACTACCATCCCTTTCGGCAACACCTGGGAAGTAGATGAAGTCTCACCTGAGGTAGAGGCAGGGGTGGTTGCAGGAATCATATTTATGCAACCTAACTGGGACACAAATCTGTGATTACAAAACCTTAATGGAGCACTTAGCAGTCATCAGTCATTAGTATTTAACCTTAGTTCACAACGCATATAAACCCTAATAACAGAGCATCACTATATTCAAGAACTAAGAATATCAACAAAGATTAGATCTATTATCTTATTCACATCATTAGGTACTAAGCTATAATATTCATCTAAGCATTCATCCATACACTAAGCATAAATCATATGAACTATAAAACATTCACGATGTACAAAGAAACCATAATGCACAAAGCAAGAAAAACACCAGATATACGTGGTTCAGCCCCAGCCTAGAGCTACATCCACCAACTCTTCTTCTCTTTATTGTCTTCTGTCAATATTCTACATGCACAAAGCCACAAGATCCTACTATGCATAGGACAGGAGATGTGCACACACTTCACTAGATCCTCCTTCCCCGAGCTAGGTTACAACACAAAACCTTTACATGGACTCTTACAGTCCCTTGCACTTAGCTCTACCATTTCTCAACACAACATGTACAAAGAAATTACAATTTACATTTATCACAACATCACATAGATGTGTATCTTGCCTTGTCACTTAGAAAGGTTCCAAGTCATTGGCCCCTTCTTACATCACCTAGATTTCTATTTATACTTTACAAAATGGTCTAAACATGGGTAAACCCATGGGCCGACATCCCCATACCTGTTACATAGCCAAAAAACAAAAAATCCCTAATTAAGGGGCCGAGATCCCATGATCTTTGCTTTGAATTGTGCTTCGCCTTTGACATCCTATCGAAGTCCCAAAATAGGTCAAACCTAACCAAGGATCCTCAAAACTTGGTCAAGGGCCAACATTCCCCTAACGCTCACCTCTGACTCATCCTAAGTCACTCTGATATGGGTAGCTCTCCCTCAAAATCCTCAAGCTTGTCTTGAGCATCTTCGACCTCCTGCTTCACCAAGGCCTCCTACTCAACAAACTCTTGAATCACTATTTCATTGATAGGTCCCTCTAATCTTTGTTCGACTGTAGTAACTACTTGTTCCATTTCTTCTCCTTTCCCTTCATTCTCCTCGAACAGTTGGCAAGCCTCATCCTAAATTGTTTGGAGCCTCTGATTCACTTCCTTGAATTTTCTCTAAATGGTGTGGACCTGTTGTTGAGCAGTGCATTGTTCCTGGGATCGCTTCATCCTTTCAACTGTTGACAGGAGCTTTAGTTGTGCCTGTACTATCAATTCTTGATTCTTTGCTTCCTAGAGTTGTGACTCTAGTGTCATATTTCAGGGTCCTCAGTAAGTCGCTCATAAGTTTGTGTGTTGCGATCACTTAGTTGTTTACATTCCAAAGCTAAGTCTTTGATCCTCTCAACTGTGCTCTAGGAAGTGGATTCTCTTTGGTATCGCAAGTCCTATGGAGTGCTTGGCACTTCTTGTAGCTTTAAGTATGCTATTCTCTGTTGAAGTTGTTGGATGGCTTCAACAAGTTGTGCTACTTGATGCTCCCCTGGTTCTTCCACTTTTTTCTATAATCTGGTCATAGAGCGAAGTGCTCTGCTGACTGCCTCTTTTACTCCAACCAGCTCAATGAGTAGTTGTTCGTTCTCTTTCTAGATCTTCTCTTTCTCCTTGTCGAACTTCATTTATAGGTCATCCTTCTCTTGTTGTGCAACTCGGCGTTGTTCTACCACTTTGTCTTGTGCTTTCTTTAGGGCCATTGTGGCATCTTCTTTTTCTTCTTGTGCACAACAAAGGTGAAATTCGATCGCATCATCTATTCTATGGAGTTGGGTAGGCCCATCTCCCAACTTTGGTTCTTCTGATGGAAAGGGTGCAGTGGAAACTAAGTGGCTGGAGTGAAGGGATTGATGTACCCCTCTGAGTTCTATCTCAATTCTATCATACATGGCTTCTTGTTTGGCTTCAGTTTTTTGAAAGAGGTCTTGTGAGGTGTCGGATATGACTACGATGATAAAGTCAAAGTCATCGAGCATGAGTATAGTTTGCAGCTTAGTATTAGTAGATTTGGACTTCTTCCGGGAAGTAGGTTTCGTGGGGAAAAAATTATTTTCTTGGAGGGATCAATCTCATCAACAGGATCCCTAGGCAGTGTTACTTCTACTGATCTTCTTTTCCACTGGTTTCTTCTTTATCTACTTCATCATCACCCCCTCATCTAGGTGATTCTAAAGTGGTTTCTTATGATGCACTACTCAGCTGCTGGACCTCTTATGTCTTCTTCCTTCTTCTATTTCCAAGTGTATCATGTGCTTCACGAGTGGCCTTCGGGCTTCCTATTTGTTCAGGGTCGAACAGTTCTGCGGGGTCATCAGGGATAAGGAGATCTGCAGCCCATTCCTTGGTGATTTCTTCTAGGTCCTCCTCTATGAGATTATAGTATGAATGAAGCTCTTCTTTAATCTTGTATGCATCCACAGTGATATAAATGAAGTGTCGATCTGCATGGAACTTCATAAGTGGCCTAAACTATTGTAGATTCTTTGGCAGCATACGAGGGACAACTTCAATAGCCCTCTTTAATTGGATATAATAAGTACATAATAATGCATTCGACTTCCATTGTTTCCCCATATCACTCAAGTACCATAGCTTGTTGAACTTCGTAGCGAGTGGCTCAAATGACTCAATGTCTAGGAATTTTGCACCTTCCGGCATCTCCCAAGTGGTAAACACGACGAGGATCAACATCCAACAAAAATGGAACTCATAGCCCTAATCCTGAGCTTAGCGATGATCCCATTCTAACTGGTTGACTATGTACTTTGCCCAATTCATATGGAGTCCTTTCATGCATTTTTCAGTGAGGTCAACAACGAACCCTGTGACCTGCATGGGTCTATTTTTTCTCACTATCTTTCCTGCAATTAGCTAGCAGGCCAGGAAAACTGCACCATAATTTGTGTCAATGCATGGTCTGCAGCCTTCCCTGGGTAGAAGTCTTGTAGGTCGGGTACCTGCATGCTCAATCAGGTGATCCTGTGGATCAGTGCTGGATCGACAATGATGCGTCCATCTAGCCACAGATAGCCTCCATGGAAGCATGACAGCAGGAGATTAATGCACATTTTAACCTCCTGGTGCCTTCCAAAATGTGGTATATTCTTTACGTTCAGGACAGTGGACTAGACGAGGTCCATAGTCCATGGTTTGGGGATTATCCTCACGTTCCTCCCCTTCGTCCTAGTCAAATACATGTGAGGAGCGAGTATGTTGTAGTTCTTTCCATCCCCTAGGTTGAAGTCATTGAATTTTAATGCCATGATGTTATCCATCTGTGGTTGGACTGCGCATATCCCTGTCGAGAGGTATGTAGTAACCAGAGTGTAATCGAAGTCCTTTGGGACACTGTCACGACTCACCATGCCAGCCAGAGGCGGGATGTAGTTAGGAAAGATAGTCAGTATTAACTTCGCATTCACCAAGTCATCTCGATGCTTGGTTCTTTTCTCAGTTGCAGGTCAGGATGGTCCAGATCTGCGAGCAATAGATGGAGAGTCTTGCACTCCTCGCATCGATAAATCTTGAACTCATGTGGAAATCACTCTCTCTTCCATTAGATCGATTAAAATTTCCTCCACTGATTTTTCCACAGTGTTGATCTCATCTGACATGCATGCTCGAGATTGGGTATCTTAGGCTGATGAACAATTTCTCAATGCAATAGAATTGATGGCAAGGTCGCAATAAGAACAACACAGTAGTAATGAGCTCTCTTGTTGTCTTGTATACAATTCGCGAAAGTGTGCTCAGTGAAACAATCGATGAGATAAGTAGACAACGATGTAGAAGATCCTTCCAATGGACAAGGAGCCTTCATCAATATAGTTATGTCCATTAGGGCATGGTCCAACAGTCCGATGGTGAGATTTCTGGTCATAATTGTTGTTCTATCCATTCAGGAACGTCGGTCTAATGGTCATAATGATTCCAACGGTTATATCACTCCAGTGTGGTGAAGTTCCATCTTGCATTGTTCTGATATCCCGACAAAGTTCCAGTTTTGCAAACCTTCCTTCTGCGAAGTTCCCTCTGGAACCTCCTGCAATTTTTCGAGCTTTTCTCTCTTCTTACTAAGATTTCTATCCTTCTTCTCCGTGATCTGCATTATTGGGTTCCTCTTCCCATTCTGATTCTTTTCTTCTCTCAGCATATTAACTTTGTGTTGTTGATGGTCTTTCATAAGTTTTAAGGGCAATACTTCTTCTCTGTCTGGGGTAGGTGCTCTACTCTCTTGTATGGACAAGTTTTTCAAGTCAGCTTGTGTTCTTTCAACTTTGACATCCATATTTCTGGTCCTCAATAGCTTCGACTGGTCCTCTTTTTATTTCAGTAAGTGTTCTATTCTCTTAGTCATGAAGTCTCTTAGTTCTTTCTTCTTATGTTCTAGTCTTTCCTCTTCTTTTCTTCTGGTCTAATCCTTCTCGATCTAGGTTTTTCCTAGTGGCATAGAAAATTGGGTGTTGCTCACAATAAATTTAACAACCTCAAAATCTTCCACTGTCAAAGTTCCATGGGCACTCATAGATATTTGGGTAAGTCTTCCACATAGGGGTATAAACTTTCCTCTAAATAATCCTATTCCTCCTAATGAAGGACTCATAGCAGGATTTCCTGAAATTTCCCAGGTTCTTTCTGTCATAATATTCAACTGTGTGTCCTCATATATAGCACAGTCAATGTCGAAGTCTCCTATTCTTGTTTCTATGCACTCTTTTTCTTTGAAGATCTTTGATAACTTGATATTTCTGTGATCATTCAAGGTTTCTTTCATTTGTAGTAATACATTCTCTGATTCTTTCAGGGGTTCTACCATGGTCTCAGTTGCTTGACCTTTCTCAGGGTTTTCTAGGGCAATCCAAAACTTCATGGTCCATATCTTTACAACAAAGACAACTAGGTATTCTACTAGGGCATTCCTTCGCAATATGTCCTGGTCTTCTGCAACCGTAACAAAGAGTTAAGCCTCTCTTTTTTTAAATGGTCACCAACTTTTCTTGCACTGGGCACTAGGATCATAGTAGCTAACCTACGAAAAATTCTATGTAGGATGTTGCATCCATTTGTTATTCCAAAAATTCTTTCTATGCATAGGAATAACATATCTTTCACTATTCTTATTAGATCTACTCATATCAAATATTCTTTCTTCTAGCTATGCCCTAGTTTTCAAGCTAGGACAAAATTTATCAAACATACCTAGATCCATACTTTTGAAACAAAAATATCCACTTATCTTACCTTTTCAATCAAAACTTTTCACTGTTCTTACCTTTATCAGAGCACAAAGTTTCAAGATCTTACCTCTTTTCTTCAGATCTGACTTCTCTTTTTAGCATAGAGCTTTACAAGTCAAGTAGAATACTGTGCACTAGGGAAACATATCTACGCACAAAGCTTTCTCTTTTCTTCAGTTCCCAGCAATCACAATTTCAATTCCTAGCAACGAAACCATTTGTTAGCACATGGGAAGACCCAGGGTTCAGCTCTAAAAGTGAACCAAAAATCCGTAACTACCATCCCTTTCAGCAACACCTATGAAGTAGATGAAGTCACACCTGAGGTAGAGGCAGGGGTGGTTGCAGGACTCAAATGTCTGCAACCTAGATGGGACACAGATCTATGATTACAAAACCTTAATGGAGAACTTAACAATCATTAGTCATCAATATTTAACCTTAGTTCATAGTGCAGATAAACCCTAATAATAGAGCATCTCTATATTCAATCACTAGGAATATCAACAATGATCAAATCTATTATCTTATTAACATCATTAGGTACTAAGCTATCATATTTATCTAGGCATTCATTCATACACTAAGAATAAATCATATGAACTATAAAACATTCACAATGCACAAAGCAACCACAACACTAGATATACGGGGTTCACCCCCATCCTGGGGCTACGTCCACCAATTGTTCTTCTCTTTATTGTCTTCTGTCAACTTCTACATGCACAGAGCCACAAGATCCTACTTTGCATAGGACAAGAGATATGCACGCACTTCGCTAGATCCTCCTTCCCCAAGCTAGGTTACAACACAAATCCTTTACACAAACTCTTACAGTGCCTTGCCCTTATCTCTTCCAGTTCTCAACACAACATGCACAAAGCAATTACAATTTACACTTAGCACAACATCACATAGATGCGTATCTTGCCTTAGCACTTAGAAAGGTTCCAAGCCATTGGCCCCTTCTTACATCACCTAGATTTCTATTTATACTTTACAAAATGGCCTAAACATGGGTAAACTCATGGGTCGACATCCCCATACCCGTTACATAGCCAAAAACCGAAAAATCCCTAATTAAGGGGCCAAGATCATGTGATCTTTGCTTCGACTTGCACTTCACCTTTGACAACCTATCTAAGTCCCAAAATAGGTCAAACCTGACCAAGGATCCTCAAAACTTGGTCAAGGGCCAACATAAAGGTATATTTGAGATCTATAACTTCCTAGTTATTTGATTTTAGAAATTGCTAACCTATGCTATACTTATTTATTTTTTATTAAGATCGGACACCTTATTGACAGCCTCAAAGAACACCGTAACTCGACCGTGAGCGAAGGAACCATGAATTGAACTCAAGGAAGTTTATATATTATACTTCAAATATTTTATCCCCCATTTATTTTCATTCAAATGACTATTCTTGATAGTTTATCTAGATTTACTCTCATCTATTTTATGTTGAATGCTATCAATTATCGAGAAAGGAGGATAATTCTCAACATTCTCATGATGAAATATAAAACTAAAGATGATGAAGGAGAAATACAAAAATATGTAGTAGTAATGCAGGAACAACAAAGAACATAGAAGTAAAATGTATGAAGAAGGGATCTAGAAACTCCATGACGATCGACTGTCAAACTTAGGATGATGAAGATGCCCTCATACCCAAAGCTAGTATCCATGAAGCACAAGACACATATGGCCGAAATCCATGACGAATCATTAGTGATATGAGACAAATTTGAGATGTAACCATTGTTCTTATTGTTCATCATCACAAAGAGGATGAGTACAAACACTAGAAGAAGAAAGGTCATCGAGGGAAACAAAAGGTCAAAGGTATTATTTAACCTCAATAAATACTAGAATAGAACCAAAATAAAGGGATTTTGGATCTTCAAACATTGTACACCTATGAACTACTTCGGGAATACAGTATCAACTAAAATTGGAGAGTTGTCCTAAGAGTTTTCATGTACTATTGTTGAAACTGTTAATACACAGAAGCCCTTAGGGCCAAATTTTGACTGAGAGAAGCACTTGCATGTGTTGCTATTTTGTTGCAAACTATTTCAATTGGAATGTTTGTTCATCACATTGGTTGTAAGAGCATGTTTGTTTATGGAATAATCTGATGCAATATATGTCTTCTTACAATTTTCTCATTCTTTCTTATATTACATGTCATGAGCGAATGAGATGCTAATGTATGTGATATAGTAACTTAGACTATTCTAGTTATATATTCATGTTCATGTGTTATCTGACTTTATTTCTTCATTTCGACTATCTAGGTGAAGCTATTGGCAGAGTTAGTTTCAAGCTACGGCTCCTTCACTTACGTTAATTCGCTCCTAGCTAGGATAATTTAGATTGGAATTAGATTTGGCTTGCATTTAGATAGTCTTCATCTACATCTTCTATTTGCACAACCACCCCTCATCGGTGGAATGGGATGCAGCAAGTAGAACCAAAATAGTAATGGTTGTCAGTCTAGAGTTCAGATGGGTTACCTATTACAAATGGTAGGAGGTCTAATTGGGGCTTCTTACTGGGGAGAACCCCTTACTATTATCGGGGGAATTTGGACCCATCAACAGCCACCACCAACACTTATCCTTCTTTTTCATTCGTGGACTCACTAACTCACTCGTACATAGTTCTATAGTCTTCATCTCCTAAGTTCGTCTGAGGAATCCCAACACTTAACCATTTTTCCATCTACACAGACTCATGGACTCGCGAACTCGTAGATGAAAAATTATATAACCTTCATTTCATAAGTTTGTCTGATAAGTCCCAACACTTAACTATTTTTCCAATAGTCCAAGAAGTCTGTATGAGAAGTCCCAACACTTAACAACTTCTAAGAAATTTTAACAGCAAGTATTCTGACTATAATTAACAAATCAAATACCCATATTATAAGCACATGATATTTGCACAATAAGCATACAACACATGATAGCATAAATAATTCTTTTAGTAATTTAAAAAACCACATGGTAGGCACTTATCTGAAACTAGAAATTAGTTGGAAACTACTGAAGGGTGTTCCATTTTCCACCCAACCATAGGCACAATCGCTCTTGGTGTATTCCTCAATTTTCCACCCCCTAGCTAGATCAAGATTCCATGAGAGAAGTTCTTTTTTTTCTTAGCTAGAAAAATATTACTCTAATTTTCCCATAGGAACCTAGCAGTCCAGTATTATATTCACCAAGAAAGGGGGTCTTCTGTGATTTCTCACAAAAACCCTCAATATTCTATACAACCTTGTTTATGATCTTGAGTATAAAACAATGCCCAACATTTTCTGCACCAAGAACAATTTTTCTTCTCAATTCTTTTCAAAATCGTAGATCCTCACATGCTCTTCTCTTCTAGAATGGTCTCTAGACCCACTCATGTGTCTTCCTTGCCCCCTCTACCCCCCAATTTATTTTATTTTCTTTCCTTCTACAATAATATTTTGTGGGTCCATTTCCCAAATCGTGGATCAGATCAGGAACTTTCCATATGTGGTACTCTTACCTTCTCCTCATTGACTTCCCAACTACTACTCTTACTCTTGAGGAAGAATTCCCATATGTGGTACTCTTACTCTTGAGGAAGACTTCCCAACTACCAGTTTGAATGGTAAATAAATTCTCTAGGGTCGAAGATTGTTCTAGGTATGAGTAATTTAAATCCATCATAGTACAAGCCTGGTAGGGGTCATCTCAACCATTATTGGTTCCCCTCACCATTCTCTCTCATGCATCATAATCTACATTCGAAACACCTTCAACAATTGTGAAACGAATTCCATTTTATTTAATAACATAAATATTTACATTACCTTCTATAGAAAAGGTTCATTATTTACAACCTCCACTCATAACCAGTCCGTTCATAGTCTTTTTGTAAAACATAATTTTATTTATAGGATGGGGAAACAAGGGTTTTACAATGGAAATGAAAAAGGATAATTCTCTTCCCTTATTATATGTTCTCATCTCTCGGCTTCCCAATGGTTCCCTTACCCATCATTTTTATCTAAAAATATGCATAGCCATCAATACATCCCTTCCAACTCTCACCATTGATCCGAAAAGATCTTTTAAAGACAATGGTTGAGTTTGAAAGCATGAGTTAAATTATCATTTAGGAATTTGATGAAAGAAGAAGAATTAATGATGAAACATAGAATTCATAAAGAAATATACAGATCTGGAAATAAGCATTAAGAAACAACAAACCAGAACAACAAAATTTGATAACAGAGTTCGACAATATCGCCTACATCTTCGGGCCTTCGTCTCAGTGGGTGAGGCTTACTTATTTCTATTCAAAGCTTCAAAATTACATTATACTAGTTCCAAATGTATTACAAATTGATCTGGTTATGTTCTACTAGATCTCAAGAACCCATCAAAATTGACAGCACTGAAAACAGATGAACGAAACTCCCAGAAATGGCCCACAAAGGTGCTCTCCTCAATGGATTATCTACATAAAAGTGACTTTGGCTCAACAATTATTCATCATTTCCATGTTCTTAACTTCCTTCAATAACCTTTGGTTTATATAGACTAGAAATGGGTAACAACCTCCGAACTTCTCCCCAATATCTGGCCTCAAAAAGGGCTCTAGATCCCCTAATATATGGCCTCAAAAAGGGCTCCAGATCCCCCAATATTGGCCAAAATCTCTCAAAACTATTGAAAAATCCATAAAAATCTTGTTATATAGTTTAAAAACCCATAATAGGCACAATACAGGGTGCAACTCCCTTCCTCTGCACTCCTAGGCATATGGGGTGTTGTCATATGGCCCTGGTCTAGCCCCTGGCACGCTATCCCCCTCCGGAATAGGCCCATGGTCCTCTAGTCTTGGCACATGTGTCCATGGCCTTATCCCTTCCACATGCCTGAACCTATTTTAGCCCCTAGTCTAGCGTCTTGTTCAGCGAGCTAGCCCGTCCGACCGAGTGCTAACTCCCGTCTTCCACGCCAACTGTCAAATTAATGGGTCATATGTTATATGGTCATGTGGTAACATTTTATGGTATGCGCCAGGGTTTTGGAGCTATACCACAGTCTGGGCCAACAATTACATGGCAAGGTTCTATACAAGTGTGTCGGGGTTGGGGCTAGGCCCTAGCCCTTTAGTCTACCCGAATACAACATATTTCAATTTATATATATGTTTTACACCATATTTAATAGGAACTAATGTGGGTGGGTTGGTAACCCAGCCCTGCCAAGTATTTCACCACCCAGAATGGAGGTCACGAGTTCGACTCCCCAGCAGTCACTTAAATTTTACCACAACAACCAATTAAGGGTTGCCACGTGGCAACCCATGATTGGGCCACGTGGCACCATGTTATTCTTCCAAATAAACACCAAGTGTCAAACTCATATTTGTCCACCTACACCTACCCAATTAATTCCATTGTACCTGCCACATCATTGTATGACCGTACGACCTCTACAGTTAGCTGCCACATCAACAATGTACGGACTGTATAATCAACATTTTTTTTTGCTTGTTTGGCAAAATGAACAGACTGCAATATCTTTCGCATATGGTGTCTGTTTGAGCCCGTTCAAGTTTTGTTGGGTTTGTATTGATGAGGCCTATGCACAAGTTTGTTTAGAAGCCATTCGAAACACTTTTATTTTTAGGTCTTCCTAGACCCATTTTGGTTCCTAGATCCATTCTCGATCACACCTCCCCACTAAATACCTTTTGGTCCTCCAAAAGGATACTAACCAGTCATCAAGTGTGGGATAGGCCACCCCACTTGTTCTCTATCTTTAAACTATGTCCTGTGCACTCGTCTCATCAAGGTCAACTGTAAAACAATCATGATAATTGATAGCATATTGTTAGCCACTTTTACTCAGTCACATCTTACTGAAGCCACTATCATCCATGTTGACAACATTACTAATGATAACATCATAAATATGATTGAAAATGAGCTAATATGTTTGTAATATTTGCATGACATTGGCTTATCTTGAAACAAAGTGTGATTGATCTTCCATTCTACAATCATCTCATGTTTTTTCTTAAGATCAATTACTTGATTTGAAACAATTATAGGTGTGTTTATTGCATGAGCTGCCTTTCTTAATTGTTCAATTGTTTGAAGAGATTTTTTTTTTTTTAAGTGATGAGCATGTACAACATATTCTTGGCCTTCTTTGATTAAGTGATATTGATTTTGTTCCATGTAGAAGATTGCTTTG
>ML894261.1:4798-17186 GCA_009831015.1 Picea engelmannii | reverse complement strand
ATTAATGCATGTTAATACATCTCATCATTCTAACCTGTAAAAGAGAAGCAAATCAGTTAAGCTACAACAAATTAATTAACTAAATAAAAATATGCATCTACAACAAATAAAGAAAGAGCAATTAAATTAAGAAATGCATAAATCAACATGAAGAGAGTTACCAGACTGCTGGTGCCCCCCCCAGCAAGTCGTGGCTACCCTCTATAAGCACACCACGAACTTCAACAGGCCGAATTCACCATGAAAGTAAAAAAACACAGTTCTGGCACTATTTTGGCAATGTAAAAAAACTCAAACAAAGCAAAATCATTTTTCTGGAAATTCTAATGCTTATTCTACTTGGTTAACAATCTAATGAAAATCCTATTGGTATTTATAAGCTTACAACCCAGGTGGTCGACCACAGGAGGGTTGAACCATCTCTAAATTTGACAAATTACATTAAATGCATTCATAACTAACAAAACGGAGGAACCCAATGATGCCCTCTTTGGACAACTGAAATCGAGTTGTCTTGAGCTTAGTAGCTGGAGGGGGCAATGACAAACAAAACCCATGTGCTCGATTTGTCCACCATTGGCTGCCAATACTATAACCACCAACTTGCCTTGCGTTTTTGTGCAATACTGGGTGTCGGAACAAGTGCCGGATCAAGTACCGGAACAAGTGTTGGATCAAGTGCCGAAACAATTGCCGGACCAAGAAACATGGTGCGTTTTGCCATGTAACAACAAAAAAACATGAATTAACTCTTGCAAACCATAAAATATGATAAATTAAACTTCATTGAATCAAAAAACATAAATTATATGTACCTCATGCCAATTGTATCATTTTACCATAAAATTCTTCAAAAAGATCCCTTGAAAGATAAAAAATGCATATATACATATGGAAAAAAGTGTATAATAACGTCATGAAGATGATCATATCTCGGGCCCAACAGTTTTCTCTTTGGAGTGGAGCCATATTTTCATCTCTTGTTTCAGTTTTTCTAAGGCCTCCTTAAGGAGTTTTATTTCCCCTGTCTGTAAAATCACTTGAGACATAGCTTGAACCAATCCATCAGTGATCGATCCAACTTCTGTATTAGCAGGTACAATGACAACCATATATGATGTTGCTACCTTTCCCTGAAACCAATTTTCTTTCTCTTTTTCTAGTTGCAACACTTTAGCTTTGTAATTTAGTGCTTCTTGTTTGAATGTCTCTTTTTCTTTCTCTAGGGAAGCTAGTTCTGATGTCTGTGGATGCTCTGTGGAGGACATCCTCAACTTATTCTTTAGAGGCAAATTATTGCTCTTTCACGGAAAAAATGACAGGGTTGGTATCCATGATGAAAAATACATGTAATTCGACGGAAGGTGTGCGAAAATGGTTCAATGTTATGCTTTAATTTCGAATGGAGGGTTTGCACCACTTTTGAAACGTTCTAGTGCTTTGAAATATTATAGAATAATGAACCCGAGACCCTCCTTTTATACATGTTTTTCCATATCGGGGATTGGAGAAAATGGTTTTTAGTAGACCACTTTTTGCCCCGATGTGCCTCTGAGGGTGCCACACATCCATGAATGAAACCATGGTAGTTTCCCTGACCCGCCTTCAAAAAATTATCATTCGTGCTACTTCAATGCACGATATGTGTCTTGGTCGTCGATCTGGGCTGCTCTAAGATCTACGGTTTGTTGGGTCCCATCAACATTTGATATCGGGGATTGGAGAAAACAGTTTTGGGTATACCACTTTTCGCCTTGATGTGCCTCTAAGGGCACCACACGTCCATGAATGAAACCATGGTAGTTTCCTTGATCCGCCTTCGAAAAATTATCTCTCATGCTAACTCACTGCCCGATATGGGTCTGGGTCGTTGATCTGGGTCGCTTCAAGATCTACGGTCTGTCGAGTCCTACCTTTCGCGCTTCTTCTATATTTTTCCATATACTGCCATAAGTGAACTTATCCTCCAAATTATCATGCTTCCATAGTGATGTATCTCTTCGCTAAATTTCTGAGACTTGGATCCTATCTGAAAAATTGTTATGGCGATAGTAGAATGTATGGAACTATGTGTTGCAACTGGATACCATATTCATGACAAATATTCTGAACATCTTGGTTGATATACTCCCCCCCATTTTCTATAAGGAGGATCTTGATTTTATTCCCAATTTTTGTCTCTACTAGAGCTTTGAAGTCTTTGAGATGCTCAAAAACTTCAGACTTTTTTCTGAAAAAATAAACCCATGTATAGCATGATTAATCATCAATAAATGTAAGAACATACCTTTTTTTTCATATGGATGGATGTGGAAATGAACCCATGAGATCACTGTGAACAAGATCCAAGGAAGAGGAGGCTCTCCTTACCTTCCCCTTTTCAAATTTCTCTTCAGGATTCTTGCCAAGAATGCATCCTTCACAAACCCCTTCAAAAAATTGAATGTCTGGCAAGCCTTTAACCATTCCTTTCTTAGAAATTCATTGCATGTACCTAAAGTTTAAATGACTAAATCTCTCATGCCATACTCTACTACTCTCATTATCATGTGTAAGTAGCAAAGAGGAGTCATAGTCAGTAAACTTAGTGTACTTATACAATCGTGATTTGTGATATACCTCATCAACTGCAATAATGGAACAGTTATGCATGTCAAGTACAATAACTGAATCTGATGTAAATTCAACCCGTTTACCTATTTGAGTGATCTGATAAATTGAGAGAAGATTTATAGAAAGATTTGGAACATGTAAATAATTCTCAAAACTTCCATTAGGAAGTTCCACTCTTCCCTCTTTTGCCACTGCTATTGGAGTATCGTCCCCCACGAGAATAGGAGGTCTAGAGCATGAAATCAAAGAAGTAAAAACTTCCTCTTTAGCTACCATATGATGTGATGCACCAGGATCTATAATACATGAATCAGATGAGGAATTAATTGCAACCAGAGCATGAAGATTACCTTTGTTAGTTACATGTTCTTCTTCCTTCTTCTTCTTGTCTCCTTTAGGAATGAAGTCTCCAAGGTTAGTCTTATGAAGTACCCGTTTCATAAGATGGATTTTCTTCTTCATGCATGTCGATTATTCATTATTCGGGTTATTGCAATATGTGCATTGCTTTCCCTTCTTCTTTTTCCCTTTGGATTTTGAAGAATATTTGGAACCTGAAGAAACCTTGAAGGGTTTGGAATATCCCTTCTTCTTTGACTCTGGATGTAAGAGCTCCTTTCATTTATTCTTCAATCTCTTATTGGATAACCCTTTTCCATCATGCATGGTGAGTGCATGTGCTTTGGGATATTTCATGAGGCCCATTTGTATGAGTTGTTTCTAATCTTGTGTGAGAGACTCATTGAACTGATCCATCGTAGGCATTTTCCAATTTTCTCCCAAAAGACATCTTCTAGAATGGAAATTGGAGACATATACATCATATTATGGTCATAGATTGGCCAATATTGTTAGAATAAGTTGTTTTTCTTGTGTAGACTTGTAAATGCTACATTCACCAAAGATCAATAGAAAAGACTTAAATTTAGTAAAGAAATCCTATATATTATTAAAACTTTTAGGGTATAAGGTATTCAACTCTACCTCAAACATATGAACTCGCATCTCATATTGCTTTCCAAAGAGTCTTTCCAAGTTGGTCTAGATCTCGTTTGGATTATTGCATGCGGCAACATGAAACCATAGATCAGTGGAGATTAACTCAAGAAGTAGTCATGTGGCCTCATCCTTATGATTTTCCCATCTGGTCTTCTCAAGCACTGATGTAGGCTTTGTTTCTGTCGTCATCGTCAAATTATATAGTCCTTTTATTTTGAGTTGGAATGCGGCCTTATGATTCCATTAAAAATAGTTGTACGTGTTGATTAAGGTTGGTTGTCATTGATGTCAACCCTTGAAGAAATACCTACAACACAAAGGTTTGGGTAATGGCCCCAATATTGTTTGATGTAAAGATGACTCATTATTGTCTTGTCATGTTTGATAAGAAGTAAAGATGGATGAACTCCAAAGTGGTCCCCTTATGGTGAAAGCCCTCACGGGAAGACACTTTGCGGAGTAAGAGAACCCGTGCTTAATTGTGGAATAATGAGATGAAGGACAATTAATTTTTCAGGTAAAATATCCTATATGTATAGTGCTTGTCATTTCATTTCCATTGGTATGTGGAACGTCACATAACTCCTCACGGTTAGAGAGTTATGGCCATGAGAAGTTGGAGACCCCAGGTTTGGGTAATGGACCCAAGTTTGTTTGATGGATAATGATATGAGCTATGATATATTTTACAATAATAATATTCTATATGGATAGTACATGTCATTCCATTTCTGGTGGTATGTGGAACGCCACATAAATCCTCACGGTTTGAGAGTTATGACCTTACGAAGTTGGAGGACCCTCATATGTCATCTAGAAGCCCCAAAAGGTCAAAGTAGTCAAAGTGGTTTAAGAGATTTTAAAAGGTAAATAATAAAGTGAAGGAACGAGTGTATTATAATTCAAAGTGAATACAAAATAAATTATTTCAATAATAAATTTAATGGATAAATTAGAAGTGGGTTAGCGCTAAAATAAGGAAAGTGGGGCCAAGTGACCTAGAAGATATTTTTAAGGAAGCTACTTGGAGAGTATAAATAAGAGACAAGACTCTCTCATTTTAATAAAACTTGAGCATATTTAATACCTATATGTTTCTGAGGTAACCAAGGATATCTAAGATGAAATTCTGAGGGAAGGTGAAGAAAATAAGGCTGAAATGTAAGAAAATAAGGCCGAAATGTAAATAGGTCATCTCACCATTTTGCTATAACTATTTTTCTATAATGATTCAGACACTGAAATTTCTATACCATTGAGAAAAAATATTCAAGTATCTGTGGTAAACAATTCATCTTGTGGGTCATTTTATTTTTGGGGTTACACTCTATGGAAAATAGGGTTTGTGGCTAGTCCTGAAACTAGTCAAAAACAAGTGTTTCGGGTAAAAACGTAATAAATTCTTCATACCAGATCAAAATTTAGTGAACCAAAATGTGTTGGTTAGGGTACAGGATATGGTATGCTATGTAATAGTTTCATATCAATTCAAAAAATATTCCATGTGGGGCATGCTCTACAAGGTCTCTCTCTAGAATAAGCTAGAATTCAACAAGGTATGCCATTTTTGCTATAACTCCCTTTCTGAGAGGTTTCGAGTAGTGAAACCTGGAGGAATTGCATAAAAAACACTAGATAACATTGTGTATCAGTTTCAAATATTTATACATTATAGGTACAAAGTTATGATTACTTCAAGTTATGGTTGTTGACTAATCCAAAACTAGGCATGTGAGACTAAAGAAAAGTTTGATGAAAATGCTAGTCTCTTGTTGTTGAAGTTAAGGAAGGTTTTCAGGAATGTGATATTATACACTAGGTCTATTATAGAGCTACAAATCATATTTCGATGATGAAATTGATGAGGGTTTTTTGTTGAGGAACATGTTGAGTACATGGTTGAGACAAGTAGTTGATGAGTTGGCACATACATGAGGTGTATAGTTGATGATGTTGGTACATATTGATGAGTCATAGTTGATGAGTTGTTGACACATGATTGGTACATAATTGGTACATGGTTGGAAGCACTTGTTTATGGTACAGGTTGATTACAGGTTATTTGGTACAGGTTGGTGCATGGTTGATGCACTTGTTTATGGTACAGGTTGATTACAGGTTGAGGTACAGGTTGATGCATGGTTCAAATTTATTTGTACAAGTTTATAGTCATATATCTCATAGTGACAGGTTGACATTGGTTCCATCATTCTACTTCTACTTCAGGGTGGCAGGACGGGGCAATGATAGGTGGTTGTAGCCACCTTCTGGTTGTAGCCGAAGAACATAGGGGGTTGTAGCCTCCTTCTGGTTTTAGCCAGAGAATTGGGGAGTTGGAGCTTCCCTTAGGTTGTAGCCTGAGAAACTAGGGGGCTGGAGCCTCCTTCCAGTTTCAGCTGGAAAACAAAGGAAGTTGGTGCTTCCAATGAATGTAATTCTTCAAGACATATAAGAAAAAACATTCTGTGGTTTTCTCCTTATTTGGGTTTCCACGTAAAACACTGGTGTACTGTGTATGTGTATGTTTGTTCATTTGTTCATTGCTTATTTACTCTGCAGTTATTGGATGATAATGCTTCATTGATATAACACTTGGATTATATGGTTAAAAATGATTAAATTGCTCTATTATTGATTCACCCCCCCTCTCAGTAATCCAACAATTGGTATCATAGCAGGTTCCTTTAGATATCGGTTTAACCACTGAAAGGTATATCATGGAGAGTACCAACTCATATAAAAATGGAATACCACAATTTGATGGACAAAAGTATGCTTTTTGGAGCATAGGGATGAGGACATATATACATGCACAGGGATTTTAAGTTTGGAAATCAATTGTAGATGGATACATAGCACCAATAGTTCCACCAACAAATGACAAAGCAGTAAAACTTGGTGAGAATAATTTCAAAGCCACAAATGCACTTTTGCATGGTCTTAGTGATACAGTATTCACCAAAGTTTCACACTATAAATACGCTAAAGAGATTTGGGACAAGCTTCAAAATATTTATGAAGGAGATACAAAAGTCAAAGCAACAAAGATTCAGACTTACAGAGGTCAGTTCGAACAACTAAAAATGAAGGAAGATGAAGATATCACATCCTACTTCTTACGAGTCGATGAAACAGTGAATGCAATCATAGGATTGGGAGAAGAAATTGAAGAATCTGTAATTGTTCAAAAGATACTAAGATCTCTTCCTATGAGATTCAACCCTAAGATATCAACACTAGAACAAAGATCAGATCCAGACTCAATAAGCATGGATGAACTGCATGGAATCTTCACAACATATGAAATGAGAACTGAGCAGGAAAATCCATATGTAAAAGAAGCAACCTTCAAGGCATCCAAAAGATAAAAACAAAAGAAAAAGGAACAAGAAGAATATAGGAGCAGCAGTAATGCCTCGGAAGATGATGAAGAAGTGGCCAACTTCGTCAAAAGACTGAACAAGGGAACCAATGGTAGATATAGAGGTAATCTCCCTTTAATTTATTTTTGGTATTGGTCATTTTGCTAACAAATGTCCTCATAAGAAAAAGAGAAATGATGAAGGTTACTCAAAAGGAAAACACACATAAAGGAAAAAGAGCCACAAAGAAAGTTTTCAAGAAAATATTATACACCAAAGAAGACATCTCATCATCAGATTAATATGAAGTCAATGACAATGAGACAGGATGAGTTCTAGTCATGGCAGTGAAAGACTCTGACAAAGAAGACTCTGAAGAAGAATATGAAGAAGATGAAGAAGAATGTGAAGAATTCGAAGAAGAAATTGAAGAGGCAAAATTTGAGTATCGAGAAGAATTAATGTGTGCCATAGAAGTTATCAGAATAGAAAATAAGAAAAACAAGAAACTACAAGAAGAACTAGAAAAGAAAAAGGACACTCGAGAAATAGAACAAATGATCAAAAAATTGAAGGTTCAAATAGAAGAAGATAAAAGAATTGAAGAAGCACTCAAATAACAACTAGAAGAAAAGGACAAGATCATTGGAAACTTGGAAGCAGAGGTTGTCACACTAAGAAAAGATATTCAAAAGAAAAATATGAAGAATATCTCAAAAGTTCTGGATGACATTATCAGCAATAAAAAATCTCATCTTAACAAGTTTGAACTTGGATACAATCAGACAGAAAAGGGATCAAGCTCCAAAACAACAGAGCAAGAAACAAATCCAAAGAGCTATGCAAAAACAATCAAACCGGATAGGAAGATATACAAAGAAGATTGCATCGACACTCCTCCATCAAGAAGATTCAGATTTCAGAATCAACAACAGACAGATAGTTCTCAAGAAGAAGAAGGATTCATAAGAGCACCTCATTTCAGAAGATCTTCAACTCCCAGGTATCAAACTATATTTTTTGGTTTATGTTATGTATGTAATAATTTTGGACATAAAGTTGTGAATTATAGAGCTAACAATAGGAACAGTAACAACTTTGAGAGTTATACACAAAGGGATTATTCAAGGAGACCTAGTGACACACAAAGAAGAAGTTGCAACAGGTTTGAATCTTTGAGCACTAAAGTGAAATGTTACAAATGTAAAAAATTTCGACACATGGCCAAGGATTGCTGAATGGAAGTCCCTCCTAAAGAACCTCAACAGAATAACAACAATCATAGATAATAACCTCAGAAAACGACATGTCTAAAAAAGCAAGATCAGTATAACAATGAAGAATGCACAGTCGCTCTACAAGATAAGCAGAAGAAACATGGTTGGTATGTTGACAGTGGATGTTCAAAACACATGAAAAGTGATAAATACAGATTTCTTACATTACAAAAAGATAAAAATGGATCAGTCTCCTTCGGAAATGATAATTCATCCAAAATCATTGGAGAAGGAACAATCTGAATTGGGAACAAGAATGAAAAGGCACAAAATGTTCTACTGGCAGAAGATACGCAACATAATCTTCTAAGTGTGATTCAAATGTGTGACAAAGGTCATAAACTTACTTTCGATTCAGAAAAGTGTGAGATAAGAAAATAAGGTTCAGGGAAATTAGTCAATACAACTACAAGAAATTCAAACAACATATATGTGTTAAGTGAAATTGGAAATGAAAAGTGTTGTCTAGGAAAAGAAGATGAAAGTTGGCTATGGCATAGAAGAATGGGTCACATGCATTTTGATAACCTCGTCAAAGTCAGCAAAAGAGAAGAAGTAAGAGAAATGCCCCAGATCACGAAACCAACCAACACTTTATGCAAGCATTGTCAACAAGGAAAGAAAACAAAGACCAGGTTCAAATCAAAGGAATATTCAACAACAAGACCACTGGAAATTGTTCACAGTGATCTATTTGGACCAACTACAACAAAGGGCTTAAAAGCTGAAAAATACTTTATGTTATTAGTTGATGATTATACAGGAATGATTGCAGTTTGCTTTCTCAAGAACAAGTCAGACGCTTTTGAAAACTTCAAGATCTACAAGGAAATGGTTGAAAATGAGATGGATTCAAGAATCAAATGTTTGAGATCTGATAATGGAGGGGAGTTCACTTCAAAGGAATTTATGGAATAATGTAGCAGTCATGGAATAAAAAAGAAATTCTATGTTGCTAGGACACCTCAATAGAATGGAGTTGTTGAAAGAAAGAACATGACAATACAAGAAATGGCTCGATCAATGCTAATGGATTCCAAATTGATAGATATATTTTGGACATGGGCAGTGCATACAACAGTTCAAATCGAAAATAGAGTAATGCTCAGAAACAACACTAATAAAACTCCCTATGAGCTATGGAAAGAAAGACCAACAAATGTGAAGCACTTTAGAGTTTTTGGAAGAAAATGCTACATCAAAAGAGAAGATGGCAGAATGGGAAAGTTTGACTCTTGTGTGGACAAAGGAATACTTGTTGGTTACTCAAGTACAAGGAAATCATACAAGTGTTACAATCTAAGATTGAACAAAGTTGTGGAAAGCATCAACATAAAAATTGATGAAACAGGCATACCAGAATCAAAGGAAGAAGAAAACAAATCAATGGAACAACTTTTCAAAGAAGAAGATGAAAAATAAGTATAAGAGGAAGATGAAGATGAAGAGAATCCGACAGAAGAAGAAGAGCAAGTTCAGAAAGTATCTCCAAAGACACCTAGAAAACGAGTACAGAAGAATCATCCTTCAGATCAGATTATTGGAAACAAAGATGCAGGAGTTGAGACTAGAAGAAAAATCCATTCACCAGAACAAACACACCTAGCACTCTTATCTACAATTGAACCAAACTATTTTGAAGAAGCCAACAAGGATGAATTTTGGAATAAGGCCATGGATGAAGAATTGGATCAAATAGAGAAAAATGACACTTGGGAATTGTTTCCAAGAGCAAAGAATAAGAATGTGATCGACACAAAATGGGTTTTCAGGAATAAATTGAATGAATATGGACAGGTTACAAGGAACAAAGCTAGATTGGTATGTAAAGGATATGCACAGATTGAAGGAATCAAATTTGAAGAGACATTTTCCCCAGTTTCCAGAATGGAAGAAATCTGTGTACTTTTAGCTTATGCATTCTCCAAAAATGTTAAAGTATATCAAATGGACGTAAAATCAGCTTTTCTGAATGGGGAACTTGAAGAAGAATTCTACATTGAACAACCAGAAGGATTTCAGTTGTCAGAGAACATAGACTATGTATGTAAATTAAAGAAGGGCTTGTATGGTCTAAAACAGGCTCCTAGAGCATGGTACTCCAGACTGGATAAGTATCTGCCGTAGGCAACGTTCAGAAAAGGAAGTGCAGACATCAACCTCTACATCAAGGTAAGTCAAGGTAATATTTTATTAATTGAAGTTTGTGTTGATGATATTATTTTTGGTAGTGATGATGACAGGTTAAGCCAGAAATTTGCAAAAGACATGCAAAATGAATTTCAAATGTCGTTACTTGGAGAACTATCCTTTTTTCTGGGACTTCAAATATGTCAAAGCAACCAAGGAATTTTTATTTCTCAAATCAAGTATATCAGAGAAATGATAAAGAGGTCTAGAATGGAATATTGCATACCAATTATCACTCCCATGCAAACCAGTTGTAAGTTGAGAAAAGATGATGATTCGAAGTCTACAGATCAGAGGAAATACAGGTCAATGATTGACAACCTACTATATGTGACAACATCTAGACTAGATGTAATGCAAGCAGTTGGACAGGTGGTATGGTTTCAAGCAACACCGAAGGAATCACATGTCTTAGCAGTAAAGAATATTTTCAGATATCTCAAAGGAACATAAGAGTTTGGATTATGGTATCCAAAAGGAAAATATCTATCACTTATTGCCTACACAGATACAGATTGGGCAGGTTGTATTGATGATCGACAAAGCACCAGTGGAGCAACGTTCTACTTAGGTGAGTGTTTGGTATCATGGATAAGAAAGAAAAATTCATCAGTATCTCTATATACAACCGAGGCAGAGTATATTGCAGCGACAACATGTTGTACACAGGTTCTTTGGATGAAACAAAATTTGACAGATATACAGGTTGAGTATGCTGAGCCCATTCCAATATATTGTGATAATACAAGTGCCATCAATATCTCAAAAAACCTGGTGATGCACTACAATATGAAGCACATTCCAATCAGGTAACACTTTCTACAAGAACAGATTGCAGAAAATAACATCAGAGTTGAGTATGTGGGCACAAAAGAACAAGTGGCAGACATCTTTACAAAACCACTTCCACGGGAAGCCTTTGAATATCTTCACCAAAGACTTGGAGTTATATCTACTCCAAAATGAATTATTTTTTAATGTTTATCTTATATGTCTTATATGTACACGAGGAAGCACCATAAGAGGAGAGTTTAGTCAGGGGGAGCAACCCTGGATGGAAAGATACCTTTTCCATTGATGAAAAAGGGGGAGAGATTTATCAGATGCAGAGGACAGAGGCATGGTTCCAGTGGGAGAAGATTTATTAGATGCAGAGGACATAGGAAAATTTATTAGATGCAGAGGACATAGGAAAATTTATTAGATACAAAGGATAATTGCATGGTTCTAGGGGGAGCATGAGTGATATGATTTCAGTATTGCATCAAAGTGTTGCCATCAATGCCAAAGGGGTGGATTGTTGATTAAGGTTGGTTGTCATTGATGTCAACCATTGAAGAAAGCCCCAAAACACAAAGGTTTGGGTAATGGACCCAATATTGTTTGATGTAAAGATGACTCATTATTGTCTTGTCATGGTTGATAAGAAGTAAATATGGATGAACTCCAAAGTGGTCCTCTTATAGTGAAAGCCCTCACGGGAAGACGCTTTACGGAGTAAGAGAGCCCATTCTTAATTGTGGAATAATGAGATGAAGGACAATGAATTTTCCAGGTAAAATATCCTATATGGATAGTGCTTATCGTTCCATTTCTGGTGGTATGTGGAACGTCACATAACTCCTCACAGTTAGAGAGTTATGGCTATGAGAAGTTGGAGACCCTAGGTTTGGGTAATGGACCCAAGTTTGTTTGATGGATAACGGTATGAGTTATGATATATTTTAAGATAATACTATTCTATATGGATATTACATGTCATTCCATTTCTGGTGGTATGCGGAATATCACATAATGCCTCACGGTTTGAGTGTTATGGCTTTACGAAGTTGGAGGACCCTCATATGTCATCTAGAAGCCCCAAAAGGTCAAAGTAGTCAAAGTGGTTTAAGAGATTTTAAAAGGTAAATAATAAAGTGAAGTAATGAGTGTATTATAATTCAAAGT
>WSFP011523658.1:0-12106 GCA_009831015.1 Picea engelmannii | reverse complement strand
AAAATACTTACAATTCTTTAAGAAATAACCATGCAAACCCTAGTTGTAACACCTTCCTTCAAGAGAAAAACCATAAAATGAGAAGAAATGCCTTCCTTCAACAAGTGCGCCTCACTAAACCAAAAAAAATACCCAAGTAGGGCGCTAAAATAAGACCTCACTAATGAGTGAGTGATGTGTTATGATAAAATGCAGCTAAAACTCCTCAATATATATTGTATCAATGACCTTAATTAACTTTTAGGTCATAAAAAGGTCGACAAGGCCATAATATTGTTTTTACATTAAATTGTCAAAGTAAAACCCTAACTGAGCTGTAAAAAAAAGGTAAAAGCCCCTTCAAGGGAGGTGCTAGCCCCTTCTAGGGAAAATGAGACATCCAGGAGCAAAACATTAGCCCCCCAGAGGCCTCTCCAACATGCCACACGTGCCACTGCTACCCAGTCTGCCTCCAAAAATGTCCATGAAGATGGATGACGTCATGGTGAGGATGGGGACGTCCTGAGCCTTCCAAGGCCAACGTTCCACTGAAAAGGGGTCATTCCCCCTAGGCCGGGCTCCACCAAAGTGCCTCTGATGGAACGTCATCTTCTTCTCTGGTGAAAGACCCTAATCAACCACTGTCTTGTCTCTCCCCCCTGATGGGGTCTCAGCATCCATCTGGTGGGCTCTTCAACCCCATGGAGGTTTGAACGGATCATCTCCCTATGTGTACCGGTCAAAATGGTACATGTCTATCGGGCATGATCCTGCACATAAAAAGCTACGCCCTCCATGGGCTCATCAGTCACCGGGATCATAGAAATGTTAATCACGTTTCATCATCAATATTATCAAACATATGCATAAGACCCTAATACATTAGTCAATAGCTCAAAGACATTACAAAAACCTACAATACAAGACTGGATAAAAAGACAAGACGTCCTATTGGGCTAGTATCTATAAGAAAAGGAAAGTTTCCAGGAGGACTTTATCCAAGCCATGTAAGTGAGGTGATGTGGCTAGGGGATGTCTTGACATGTGGGTGAAGTGAGATCCAAGGATGCATAATGTTATCAGTGGGTGCCTTTGTAGAAGGCAAGTTGTACCTGTCATGGATGCATTTTTCCAAGCCCGTTCCTACCTTTATTATTTTCTTGCTTTATTCTTTTATTTTCTTTTTCTTTTTATTCGAGGGCTAGCCAGAGGACACTGCCTTGGCATGGTGACCAGAGCTGACAGTGTTACCCACAAGTACTTTCACAGAGCTGAGAAGGTTGGCTCGTGATGAGACCCCCTTTCCCTTGGCCATGCAACCAAAGGTCACTGCCCTGGCGTGGTAACCAGATGGTGGCAATGTCATACTGCTAGGTACCCATGAACCTAATAGGTTGGCTCGTGATGAGACCCCCTATCCTCTCATTAGATCTTGTGTTTTATTTTTCGGGTCCCTCTTGTTTCTTGCTGAGATAATTTTTTTATTGCCTTCTTACGGATCCCTGGGCGAAGCATCTCGAGGTTTCATTTTAGGCTTTTATCTTTTACCAGTTGCTTTTACCTTCTGGGCCTTTATCCCCTTCTTCCCATGAGATAAGGTGCAACCCTACAAACAATTCAATCCAATTCCCGGACAAGGGGAATGGGATAAATGAGCGGGAGATAAGATGAAAGAGTGGTGCTATGATGGGAACGGATGATGGCTCTTCAAAAATCCCCCCAGTGGCAAACCAAGACCTATGGGAATAGGCTTGCTAGGGCAACCTATCAATCTCCCGAAGCATGGTCAAGTGGGATAATGTAAGATCCAAGCAGTTGTCAGAGATAAAAGGAATCATATGCATATATTTAAAGGTTTTAATGATCAAAAGTGACACATACCATGATACCTGGACCAATTACCTCATGGAGCAAGAACCTCCTCCGATACAAGACCAAGCCGAAGGCGATGGATGTTGTTGTTGCTGACAAGACGAATCTGATGAGAGAAGAAAAGGATGGGCCCTCTAGGGCTATGCTCGGGTCAATCCTGCTCTCAGTACTCCATGTTTAGGAACTATGGGCCTTGAGACATGATTTCCTAGTTATCCCTAGAAATCGGGGATAACAGTTCCAACAACCATAACAAACACGTAGATTGGAATCAAAGCTTTCTTTTATTAATTCCAGTGATCCTGTACATGGCAAATAACAACTAAAATGCATAAAATTCTATGTTCTCCTATATTCTTCTCTACATCTCTACAGCATATGAATTATGAATTATGTTACAATGATACAAGGGTGAGGGTGCCTATCATCTGTTTTCCCTCCTAAGCTTCTAAAACTGTCTAATCTATCATTTAAGTCTACCTACTTGCATTAAACACACATAAATGCCTATTACATCCGACGGATAGAAACATACGCTCCAAAATCAGTTTGTATCTTCAAGATATAAATGTGACTGAACTTTTCTCATGTCCATCACATTAATGCTTCAGATTTTAAACTTCAAAATGGTTTCACAAAAACGTGTTCAAATTTCATTTGCGCGTCCATTTGTCTCTTTGGCTAGACGCGTTCCTTGGCTTTCTACGATGCTCCTGCATCACTTATGCGGAACTGAGAGCCATATAGGTCTGCTTCTCACCGATTCACGAGATCACAACTGATCCCATACTAAAACAACATATGGATGTATTTTTCCAGTCTGTGACACTGTGTACCCAATCTAAATCTGTGTATCCCTACAATCTTATTTCACAATCTGAGATATATCTGAGTCCATAATTGATTGTACCCTTTAGGTACCTCATCGCATGTTTTGTCATAATCAGATGAACATGTCTAGGCTCAATCATGTACTGACTCAATGTGTTCACCGAAAAACATATATATGTCCTCGTATTCTTCAAATATATCAACAAACCAATTCTTCACATCACATTGTACCAAACTGGTACCCTTTCCCAATTGCAACTTAATCTGTACAATCATGTGTTAGCTCTATGTGCTTTCTTCAAAGCACTATCTATCTCATTGTCTGAGAGTATGTCCTCTACTCTCTCTGCAATTGTTCCTTCTAGAACTGGGACTCTGCACCTGCAATTTCTCTTTCTAAAGCTGAGAATGACTGCTCCATTCTCACTGTAGTTGTTGAACTCTGAGAGTAGCTCCTTTATTCTATCATGGCAACAACTTCATCTGAAACTGAGAGTGGCTCAATAACTGACATTGATCGTAGCTTATCCTCTTTCTCTTAAGGTAACTCAATCTTATATTATAGTCATGTCTCCATGGCCCGACTCATGTACTACACCAACTGGCACTGGAGATAACTCAATCTCAACTACAGGGATTTTCATACCTGCTCCCTATGAATCTCATACTGTGTTGGCTTATTTTAATGAATCATGTTTGTTCTATATATACTTCTTCTTATTACTAGAGCAAGTGTCTCATCATAGTCTTCTCCCTCTTATTGGGAGAATCCTCTAGACACAAATCAGAATGGTCCTAGGGAGGTTGCTCCTCCTTACTGGATCGTGAGGGTTGACTCCCTCTGAACTCTAGCTCCTTCTGAGTTGGTACTTGGTGGGGTCGCCTACCTCACCACTGGTGGATCCATCTGCTCCTCATGATATGGATCGTCAATGTTACATGGCTTTGCATCCTGCAAAGTGTCACAAGACCATATTTCTCTCTTCCTGGTTACTGGAATGATTTTGGGTATGCCCTTCAGGCTCTATTAACTCTTCCTGATGATCTGAAGAGTGGTCAATTGTACTAGAGGGATTTGTTCTTCCATCTTTGGAGCCTTCTGCTCCTCATGATTTGTCTCCATATGAGATGTTTTGTATCTAGCAAAAGTACCTTCTTCTTCTTCTTTCGTACAAGGATGTATACGGTCATGTATACAACTTGTATAGCCTGCTCCATGTCTCATATAATATGTTGCCTCCTGCAACCATAACTATAGCTCCCTCAAGGTTATCACCTATGACCTGCCTGAAACAAGAACAAGGGAGAAACAGTAGACAAGAATAATATTCTTTATAATAATAATAATAGTGAGAACAATCGTCATTGTAGCTCCTTCAGAGCTACCACTTGTGATCTACCTGAAACAAGGGTCAAAAGTAAGAAATACAATAATAAGAAATGAGAGCAACACTATTCTAGTGTTGTGATCAATCATTCCTCCATGGTAAACTGGAAACAAAACAAGAAKTTTCTCCTAGAGGAGATKTTAGGTATATCTAGTAAATGATTACAATAAGCATTTATCTCAATACTGCTCACATGMTACCAAGTATTCAATAATAAAACTTTTCAAATATTGTTATCACAACTATAGTGTTTACTTGTAATGAGGCAGTTATCAAACTTGATATGTGCAAATTTGAATCTTATCAACTTAATCAATCAAACCWGRAACCTGGAGTCTTGTCCTCAAGAATGAGTGTTGTTGYTTTTCTTCCAAGTCTCCTTCACTCAAGATGACAAGTATTCTCTTCAACCTATCCTCTGTACTATATAATATGCTTTCTTGACAGAAATTTGAGTTAGAGAATAAACTCTATAATCTCAACCTTAATCAATCTAATACTTTGACTTTAATTTTGACCAATGGTTAGTATGATAGTCATAACTTCAACATATCAAAATACAACCTAGATGTTCATAAGTTCACAATAATGCCATAACAAATAGAGGCATATCAAAAACCTGGGGTGTCCTTTGAATGTGTTGGATATGAGATCCTTCTATATGTACGATTGTTGTTTGGACAAAAGATCCATTTCTCCTGCAAATACCCTTTAAAATAATGATATAGTTTAAATATATGTGAGTACATACCTATGACAGTATTGGTAGGTAGTGGCACCATACGGCAACAGTGGCAGGTGATAACGAACCTTTAAAACTTCAAAGGTTCTTCAACTTGTAATCTAATGGTAGCTGGAGATTTGCTAGGGTAAGGCGCACTAGGACAATCAAAAATTAGTTCCAACACTCACAAAAACTTTCACTACCACTGGTACTGCAACTAGTGCTGGCACTAGCACAACAACTGGCATGAAGAAACTTGTACTACAACTGCAACTGCAACTGGTACTACAACTACAACTTTGGGTTTTATGAGGAAACCCTAATTTCTCAAACTTCAAATTTTGGAATTCTGATCCAAGGACTAGATGCACCCTCTTAGGGCGAGCTCCTATATGCTCTTACTTTTCCCAACGTCCCCCAACAATGTGGATGATGTCACCTTTTAGGGTTTATGCAGAAACCCTAGTATGGAGAAACTTTAATTTCTAAAATTTGTCCAAAACTGAAAATTGTTCCAGGGAAAAGGTGTGCTAGGTTTAGGAGAGTCTTCCTATGCCCTTAGCTTCTTCAACAATTTCTTCTGTGCTATGAAAATTACTTCTTTCATGCCCACACTAATACCATGTTGATTTTTCTACTTAAGCAGTTAATTAGATTATTTTTCTTTTACTTATAAACCATTAGCACAATAACTACATATAAAGGGTCATTGAAAGAATAACATCCACAGCATACACAAGATTTATCCTGGGAAAACCCTCTAGGGGAAAAACCCAACAAACTTCCTCAACATTTATCCACCAACCAAGGACAATGCCTCTCTCAATGAGAGAACTAACAAAGCAGAAGATCATCCTCTAACACTTGACTAGGGAAGAGAAGCGCACCACTTAACCAAGAAATACCCAAGAGATAAACCAAGAACCTCCATGACATCACCTCCTAGCTACAGTAGAATCTCCCTCTTAGACTTGTGCACTTCCTCTTCTTAGTTGCAAAGCTAGTGTGAGTCCAAATGAGGTGCTCGCCTCCCTTTTAAATAGTGGTCTGGCCAGCCTAAAATTAGGTTTGGTCCAACCTATCACTTTACCCTTTTATTTTTCATTTTACTTGTCGAGGCACAATAGGGCCAACTTTTACAAAGGCACAATAGGGCCTAATTAACAAATATAATATAATAATATTCTTTAGGGTTTTTCTTGGTCAAATACAATAAGGATATCTTTCGAAGCTACTCAATCTTTAACATGGGCCTCTTCAATGATTTCATTGCCCATGAGAATTGTACCATCAACAAACTAGTGGTTAGAAATTGACAAACTATTACAAATTTTGGTTAACCAAATAAAAAGACCCAATAGTGTACTTAACACTAAAATAAAGAGACAAGAGAGGGCATCCTTGTCTCAAACCTATTGTTGTTTGAAACAGGGAGGTTAGCACTCCATTAGTATGGATAGAAATGTGTGTTGTTTGAAATAAAGCTTGGAACAACAAGAGGTTATGTCATTTGTGAAATATCCCTGATCCCACTGATCAGGATATCTACTACGGATCTAGTGTTCTGTCTCACATATCTAATACACTGGGGGTTTCTGGATGCGTTTTATCTTCAGATCTGATACTCTGGGGGTTTCTATATGTGTTTTAGTTATGTGCTTGAGATGTTTTGTGGTTGTTGCATGTGCATGTTATATGTTATGGTTTAAACAGTATATATATGATGCATGTGGAAATAAGGAACATCAACCACCCAATAAAATGTATTATGAGATTCAAGCATGGAAATACAATGAAATACTGGAAATATAGAAGAGTCTTCGGTTAGATCTCATGGATTGTCACTGGAATACAAGCAAAAAACATAAAATACCCGTGATCAGAAGATGAAGGCATATCTGATGCATGCACGGATAGATCGTCAAAATCAGTGGTTCCGGAGAAGCATGGTAACCGTTACAAACTGGAAAACTCGTCTGAAAGGTTATACCCATCGGAATGATCTGGAAACTGTCCCAATAGAAGTGCCCTGGCCTCTAGAATGATACAGGTGACTGTCAGATCACAGATCTGGCCTCTGATGCTCGGATCTCGTCCCCTGGGGGTCTGTGCACCTCCTGGCTCTCTGGGTGTGCCCCAAATGATTCCACCAATGGAATTGGCTGCTATAGGACTCAAAACAATCACCTCGCCAAATGCGGAACTGGGTCGGAAGGGTTTCCCCATATATGCTCTGATGCTCCGTCTATAACCCCAACTGTCCTTCCAAAAGAGTTGCGCCCTAAATGGATGAATGATGCGCTCTAAAGGATTCCACCATCTGAATCTGATGGAAAGTGGCTCAATCTATGCGCCCTGGATGGATCTCAACTAGGTCGGAAGGAAACTGCAATCTGAGCTCTGATCTCGTGTAGCTACACAAACCCTCTTTCTGACTTGCGCCCCCACTGGATGAGATGTGAAACACTGATAACTGGATACTCTTGAATATCATGGTGAAATACCTGGATGGTATCTTCGATGGCAATTCCTCCAGAAATCCACAAAACAATAAAAGTCGAATCTCTTCCTCCTGTGGGAACTCTCAACATCAAATCATAACAATGCATAATGAGGAATTAGGTCGAATTCCTCCCTTTATACTCTTCCCGGTCTAATTCACCATTGACCTCACTTAAGCTAGACACTTTTCCTCCTAGGGTGAATAATTAATTAAGTAAGTCCCCCTTTAGCACATTTTCGTTCTAATTCTTCGTTGACTTAGGCTTAAGTGACTTTTCCTATGCTTTTTGGCTTAATTCATCGTTTAGCCACCAAATCACCCTTATTTCTCGCTTTTGTTCCCTTTTTGTGCTTGACTATAGTCTACGGAAACACATAGACTACTAAGTCACTCCCTGTTGGCCTACTCTTGGGAACGGGACATCACAGTCCTCCCTTCCCGAGATTGCTTGTCCTCAAGCAACATCAATCCTGGGTGTTGCAAAATATGCTCTCACTCCCATGTGGCATCCTCCACTAGAAGACCCATCCATCTAACCAAGCACTCCCTGATGACCCTACTCCTCAACCTGTGCTCTCTCTGCTCAAGTACCTCCTCTAGCACTAGCTCCAACTGGACCTCCTCATCCAAGGGTGGCAACTCCTCTGAAATACTAATATGTTGTCCCACGGCCTTTTTAAGGAAAGAGACGTGGAACACGCTATGAATCTTGCTACCCTACGGTAGCTCTAGCTCGTATTCCACCTCGCATATCCTCCTGATGACTTTGTATGGCCCATAAAACTTTGTCTTTAAGGAGGATTGTATGTATGGTTGTAATCGCAGAAAAACCAAATCCCCTACCTCAAAACTGTGCTCGACTCTGTGTCGGTCTGCATAGATCTTTTGTTGGTTCTGAGTCGTCTGCATGTTCTCCCTCACTGCCTGCAGAATCCTCTGACTCTCCTCCACCCAGTCTTTGGCCCCCGGGACCCTGTTATTCCCAAACACAGTCTCCACAAAGGAGGGTGCATCATATCCATACAATGCCCTGAACGGTGACATCGTGATAGACATATGGTAAGTTGTGTTGTAGAAATACTCACCCATGTGTAACCATCTCACTCATGTGCGTTGCTTCCCCCACACATAGTTCCTCAGATACCCCTCCACCCATTTGTTGACGATCTTTGTTTGTCCATTTGTCTGTGGGTGGTAGTTGGTACTCGTAGCTAGATTTGTGCCTGTCAACCTGAAAATCTCATGCCAAAACGCGTTGATGAAGTGCCCATCTCTATCACTGACTATCTACTTGGGTAAACCACGCAACCGGAATACCTCCCTAAAAAAAATTATGCTACCTATATGGCCTTGTAGTCTGTGGGTATGGAAAAGAAATGTGCAAATTTGGTCAGCTTGTCGACCACCAAAAATATACAATCCCTACCCTGCACTCGAGGAAGGCCTGTAATGAAATCCATAGAAATGCTCTCCCACTTGTGCTCTGGAATGGGTAGAGGTTGTAGCAACCCTGCGGGGTGTATCTGCTCGGACTTGTTCTGCTGACAAGTCGTGCATTCCCAGATGTGTTTCAGCACATCATCCTTGAGACCCTTCCATGAGAATCTCTCCATGATCTGCCTATATGTTTTGAAGTACCCCTGATGCCCTGATGTAGGCGAATCATGACACACCTTCAGAATTTTCCCCTTCAGGGTAGATTCTAGAACCAATTAGATCTGGTCCTTGTAGAAAATGACGTCATCAAGAACCTAGTATCTATCATCAACCACATTTCCATCCATCACCTCACAAGAAAATTTGTTTTTGGAGTACTCCACCAACAAATGAGCTTTCCAATCTGTACAAATGTCCATCATCGAACATCCTGTTGGCCTCCTGGACAAGGCATCTGCTACGATATTCATTTTCCCCTTGACATACTCAATGTCAAATTCAAAGGCTTGGGTCTTTGAGACCCACTTTTGTTGTCTCTCGCTGAGGTCTTTCTGATCTAGGAAATACTTGAGACTGTTATGATCAATCTTCACTACAATTTGTTGCTTACTAGATACTGCCTGAATTTGGTTAAGGCATGCATGATCGCTAGCATTTTCTTGTCATAAATAGGATAGAGTCTCTCCGACTCATTGATCTTCCTTCTCTCAAACACAATGGGTGGCCCCCCTGCATCAAAACTGCTCCAATGCCCACCCCTGATGCGTCGCACTCTAAGACAAATGGTCGCAAGAAGTCTGGAAGGGCTAGAACAGGGCATGTGCTCATAACCTCCTTCATTTTTTCAAATGTCTATTGTGACTCCTCTGTCCAATGAAAATCACCCTTCTTGGTCAAGTCTTTGAGTGGTGCTCCCAACTGTGAAAATATCTTGACGAACCGCCTGTAGTAACTGCATAACCCAAAGAATCCTCTTAGCTCTGTGAGGTTCTTGGGCATTGGCCTATCCAAAATGGCCCTGATCTTTTCCTGATGAGCATGTACTCCCACTGATGATATGCCCTAAGTACAGTAGTTATCTCATGCCAAATTCACATTTGGACTCCTTGGCATATAATGACTGTGCCTGCATAATATCCAAGATCTCCCCCAAATGTGTCATATGTTCATCCCATGCCTTGTTGTAGATCAGTATATCATCGAAGAATACCAAAAGGTACTTCCTCAACCATCCTCTAAAGATATGGTTCATGCAAGACTGGAAAGTGGTTGGTGAGTTGGTCAATCCAAATGGCATGACCAAGAACTCAAAGTGTCTGAAATGGCATCAGAATGTTGTCTTCTCAATGTCTTGCTCCCTGATGTTGATCTGATGGTATCCTGACCATAGATCAATCTCAGGGAAGAAACTTTCCCCATGTAACTCGTCCATCATCTCATCTATGCATGGAATGGGGTACCGATTCTTGATCGTTTTCTTGTTGAGCGCTCTGTAGTCGATGCACATCTGTAACGTTCCATCCTTCTTCATTACGAGAATGACTGAAGATGCAAAAGGACTCATGTTGGGCCTCATGTGCCCCATTGCAAGCAATTCTTTGATTTTTTTCTCAATCTCGTCCTTGAATTTATTTGGGTGCCTATAGGGCATTGTGATCACTGGTGTAGCCCCTGCCTCTAACTCAATCATGTGCTCAAATCCTCTGTCGGGCAGTCTCCCTGGTGGTATCGGCCCAAATGCTTTCTCATACTAACCCAGAAGCTCTCTGATCTGTGGGTGGTAATGCTCCCTACCCTCTGAATCCTTCCACGTGGTGATCAAACACTCTACTACGTAAGCCGCATCACCATGACAAAAGATCTGTTCCATCCTCTTTGCCGATACAGCTTGAGATTGTTAAAGTTTCTACTATTATTAGTTTACTTTCAATTTACTAGATAACAATAGCATAGATAGGATCACTGAGAGAAACACAATCACAAGAGTACACAACATTTATCCTGGGAAACCCTCATGGGGAAGAAAACCCGGTGAAACTTCCTTAATATAGATAGCCAATACAATGCCAACACAATGAACCAAACAACATAGAAATTCCTCTCCCAAGGATGTGCCTCTCTCTCTCTTCCTTCTTCCAGCAATTGGTAACTGCAAATTCCTTCAATACTTGTGCACTAGATGAGTGAGCTGAGTGTGTGTCTAAATGAGGCGCTAGCCTCTCTTATTTATACAATCTGGCACACATGAACTAGGGTGTCTTTTCACTAGCTGGGTTGACTTCTCATTATGGGTGGTTATAACCACTTTAATATATTATGGTTGGGCCGACTTTTCATTTAGCCTATTACAATTAGGGTTTGACCAATCCGCAAAAGGGGATTGATCTAATCAATAATAAATATATTTTATCTTTATCCAATAAAGGGGATAAGAATATTCTTTGCAGTGACACAATATTTTAACACTCCCTCTTAACAAGAAGGATATTCTTTATCTTTTGACAGGTCACTGGATGTCGGCATCAAAAAGGTAGTAGCATCCATCAGATAACATCATCAACTGGATAACAAGAGGCATCAATATAATCCACTTGGTCATCTGGCATCATGATCGTTGACTGGCATATCTATAAATCATCGGAAGTTTTGTTCTCTTTATCTTCGCGCAGAAGATACTCTTTCTTTCTTTCGTCTTAACACAGAAGATACTTATTTCTTATCTTCACACTGAAGATATCTTATCTTCACACAGAAGATATTCTATGAGTTTTTCCATTCCTTTTATGTTCTCCCTTCTCTTGTAGTCATCTATCTCACCCATCCACTGGGGAGGACTACTACCATAGCTTCACTCCTAGTCATCCCACATGAACTAGAGAAGCTAAGATGCTAGCCTAGGCAAGACTAGACTCTCTTTCCATGATCCATGCAGGATCACAACACAAACCTCAAGAGCCAACTAACCATTCCACGTGGTCAAGGTTTGGGTTCCAGGCTACTCAATCCTTGACCAGAGGAGAGTATCATCCCACTGCCCCTTGGAGAAACATCCACATTCCTCTCTACGAGGGTGGTCACACCCCTCTCTACGAGGGTATTCTAGCATGTCCCTAGAGTATCCAAAACTCAGCACTTGGACAGAAGCCAACCTTGGCAAATTCCTCATTCCCCTTCTCTACGAAGGTATCTTTTCTTTTCCTTCTCTATGAAGGTCTACCTGTGGGATTGTTCATTCCTTCTCTACGAAGGTCTCTTCTCTTTCTCCTTCTCTATGAAGGCCTAGCTATGGGATCTGAAAAAATCTCTTGTGGTCCAAAATCTTTCCATGGTATAATACCATGCTACCCATCTGTTGGGCACCATCCATCTACT
>WSFP011523657.1:0-12388 GCA_009831015.1 Picea engelmannii | reverse complement strand
ATTCTACATTCTGTTGTATATACAATGTCTTCTCTCCTAAAAATGGCCTCCATGTGCTTTGCTGTTACCACTCTAGGTGTATTACCTGTCATCCCTCTTAGTATCACCTTTTTCCCATTCTCTTCAATGAATGACATCTCCATGGTTTTGTAGTTGGTAGTGATAGGTCCCAAGGTACTAAGCCACTAAATTCCCAAGATGATGTTTGTATCTGGTAGATCCATCACATAGAAATCCTGTGCCAAGTCATGCCTCCCCAATGTAAGTTTCATCCCTGGAATATACCTGTCACAAGGCATAGTGCGACCACCTGCTACCTCCACATGAAAACCTTCAAACTCTACTGTAGGTATATGCCTTCTTTTCAACAAGGCCGAATCAATGAAGTTGTGTGAAGCTCCCCCATCAATGAGTACTGAAACCTTCTGTCCTTGAAGCACTCCCCTCATCCTGAAGGTGTTGAATTTAGGGACCCCACCGATGGAAGCTTTTGTAACCTTCTTGTCTCCTGTAAGGCCGAAACCTACTTCTTCACCTTCTTCATTCTCTATAGGGTCTATTCTAGGTGGATTTGCTTCCATGTTCTAAATGTGGCCGAAATCTTCTTCATCCTCATCATCATAAATCACCTCAATGTAATGTGCCTTGCCTTTACCCATGCATTTGTGCCCTGGATCCCAAGGTTCCTTGCATGTGAAGCAAAGTTGCTTCCTCCTCAATTCCCTCCTTGTAGTCTCGTCCATCCTACCTTTTCCTTTATCCACTCCCCTTTGATCTCTTTCCCCTTGGTTTATAGGTGGTCTACGAGTAAATTTGGTTTTTGCTGCAGATCTCATCAAATCTCTGGTCCTCCATATGGCCTCCTGTAGGTTGGAAGGCTTAAAATCCTTGACCCAACCACTTAGGGGTTCCATCAACCCCTCAGTAAATAGCATCGGTAATCTAGCCTGAGACACATCTGGCACCATTACGACCACCCTCTGAAAATCCTCTATATAGATCTTTGGTGACCTAGTTTGCCTGAGTTGTGTGAGTTCCCTGAAATGTAACTCTGGATCTCCCTGATCAAACCTGTCAATAAGTCTCTGAGTGAACTCTGTGTAAGCAATAATCTAATTATGACCCAAGGTAGTCATACCATGATACCACTAGTCATGAGCTCTGCCTTCCAAATAAATGGTGGCAAACTTGATGGCATCCATCTCCCTCATGGGGTTAAGCTGCAAATATGCATCTAACTTCTGCACCTAAGCTTGCGCAGTGATCCTGGAAGATCCATCAAAGTATGGAATCTCCATCTTTCTTGCCCTGCGCTCTAGCTCATTATTGTTCATGTGATAGTTCTTTGGTCTACCCCTGAACTTGATACCACAATACTGGTCCAAGGTAACTTGTCTCCCGAATCCTGCACTCAATGCTGCATGCTCCCTAATATACTCCTCAAAGTTGTCTTCTATCTCATCTTGTGGCTATCTTGTGGCTGACCATCCAAGAATGTGGGCATATAGGGTTTAGGAGTGATTCTGTTGTTGTTTGGTCCTTTAGAGTAACCTCCACCAAATAAACTGTGCCCCTCAGTATGATAGTTTGGATCCTTCTCATGGTGATGTCTATTTCCCCCTTGAGAACCACTAGCTTCCCTGTTTGCATTAATATTAGGGCCATCCCCACCATGGTTCATCTATATCAGGAGGTACACAATCTTGTCCTGGCTAGCATTTAGTTTCTCCAAAGTCTCCCTCATCTCAACCTGTCCCCTGCGCATTGTCTCCTGGGTCTCCTGTAGATGGTGCTGAAGTGTATACTGTGTATTGTCTATGGAGATTTTCAACTCCTTTTCTATACCTGCTAAAACCTGTGGCTCATTTTCATCCCCTGATCCTTCCATTTCGACCTCTGGTTCCCTTGTCTGTCTCCTGCGCCTTCCCATATAGATACCACTGAACTTCTGCATGCGCTAAACCCCACAAGCTGGGAGGATTTAACGCTCTGATACCACTGTAATGTTCCCAAGCCGTTCCTTGCTTGGAAAGTTAGGTTTTAGGGTGAGTTTTTTCGTTTATTGTTTGTTGTTTTGCAGTTCTGCCTTCAAGGCTTGCGCTATGGAGCTTTTATGGAGTTTACAATGTGCAAGTGACAAGAATACAGTAATAAACACATCCAAATGACAAGATACAAGCGATTCAACACAATGGAAAAGCAACAACTTCAGATCTTACCTTTATTTAGATAGTAGAAGATCCTGATACAATAGATCTGCAAATCTAGAATAGTATAACTGAGATCTAGCAACAAGACTGATGATAACCCTTAGACAGGACCAATAAAAGAAGATACAAGCCTCCAAAGGCCAACCAAACACTTGTAGGAAGATACAAGATTAATGTCTTTCCCTTCAATAGCTGGAACCCCTCTCCCAGGCTGAGTTGCGCACTTCCCTGTGGCTGTAGCTTACCCAAATTTTGGCCTTCCTCTTCTAGGCCTCCAAATCCCTCCAAAATTGGTAGAACAGTAGATTGGGGGAATACAAATCCCTTGGAAAAGTCTTGGGCTGATTGGAGGTGTTATGACACCTCAAATGAATGAATCTCCCTGATGCAGTGCGCCCTCCTTCACTAGAAATCGTGCCAAGCTCCAAATAAATCATATGCCAAGAAAACCCTTTCCAAAATGGGCTAGGCAAGGCGCCCTAGGCCCAACAATCAGATCCCAATGGGTTTTGGCCACCAAAACCTCCTCTCTCTAGATCGAATAGTTCTCCTTCAACAAGTGTGCCCTCCTGCTGGAAAACCCCAGAAACTGCACATTGCCTCTCTTCTCCACTGGATGAGTAACCTGTAGCTGCTGTAGAATGGTGGGGGAGGAATATTGCAGCTCCGTAACCAAGCTTGGACCAGTAGAGGTGGAATCTTTAACCACCGAGCTAATCTTTAGGGTTTGTTATCCCAAAACCCTCAAAACGTCTTTGTCTCTAGAGCTCAAGATGCAAAAGTGAAAATGTCAAGAATGAGGAGTGAGGCGCCCTACTTTTTCCTTTATACCCCTGTTCAAATTCGCAGTTGAGTTAGTGGACCACCTTCTAAGGTTAACTCTTTACTTTTCTTCATGTGGTCTTTTTTCCACTTACTTTACCTTTTTCCCCAAAGTCACTTTTAAATTATAACATTGTGCTTAGGTGAACACTTTGGAGTCTCTTAGTTCCCATTTCTCATGAGACTATAGTCTAGTGGGGACATCTAGACTACTAAGTCTCTATAATCCTCTTATCAAAAGGTGGGGGACATTACAGTTTGATAATAGATCTTAGGTCATTGACGTGACTTGACATGGTGGCTTCAACTTGCATCTTAAAAAGCCGAATAACTGTAATTTCAGGGAAAATTTTGCATTCAGTGCTTGTGCCCCAAACAACTTGTTGAGATTTTCCTAGATCTCCTTGGATGATTTGTCCAAATCTACGCTATGTAGCTCTGAATTTGATAGGGCAAGGCCAATAATGGCTTTTGCCTTATCATCTCTGCTCAACCATTCTATCAACTTGTTCGGATCTGCAGGTGCTGCATCGGTTCCTTTGACAATTCCCCAAAGGTTTTTTGTTCATTAATTGCATCTGGATTTTCACTTTCCACATATGGAAATTGAAACCCGAGTACTTCTCTAACAACATCTCCATGATTGATCAGATCTGATCTTTTTCGCTGCTAAAACATAATTACCACTGGGAATTAAATTTCTGAAACTAAAAAACAAAAACTTACTGAAAATTACCACTGCATCTATGTACGTATCGTATGTACTATGGACTGTACGGTGTATAGGTTGTACGGATTTGACACTCAGTTTGGATGAAAAAAATCAACCTTTAACTTTGCTGGCGGCTCAAAGCTACCTTGGCAGATGTTCTTCACTAATTCGATTTGGCGGTTTAGCATTTGAAATGGAAGCTCGGGCGGCGGTACAGATTCGGCAAAAAAAATGGTGTCTCCTTAATTCGATAGCTCTAAAAGCATGGGCATCTTATCTTGGTGGATCGATTAATAAAACCAGCAGACGCTATTTGAATGGCGACTACAGGAAACTACAAATCATTCCTCCTAGCGACTTCTTGAAGGAAGATATCTCTAAATGGCAGCTAAATCAGAACTACAGTGGCGGTGCTTCTAAATCGACCCATGATTTCAAACAAATAATCGAACCCTCTGATCTTCAAGCTTCAGCCTCTGACCATCCTGCCCTGATACCATATTACGAGAACCAAAGAAACCCTAGGCAGGGTTACGATACCGAAAACATGATCTCCATAAACACTGAACGATATTATTATTGAACGGTACACAATTAAAATGAGGGTCCTCACTCTTAGAAAGAGCTTGAGAGACCAAAACCCTAAAAGATAAAAACCCTAATCTTTTAAACTAAAGTCACTTAGGGGACTTTATTACATGGGCAAGCCTTATATCTCTAATATATTTCAAAGCAACATGGGGTTTACTTTCGGATTACTATCTTTAGGAACAATGCATATTATGTTTTCTGTTGTTGTTCAGATCAGTTAATTTTGGCACTCTAAAACGAGGGTTTCCATAATGAGTTTATTTTAATTGTAAGAAACAGGTCCAAAAATGTCGGTGTCCAAGACATGCATATCTGAATACGGTGACAATTGATGACAATTTCTGCTTATTAAGTGGCAAACACTTTAGAACCCAGTACTTGTTTAAATGATCAGTCTAGTCCCATGTAACCCTTGAAATTAGAGTCATTTACTTCCGAAAGACAGTGAGCAAGTATACCAAGATACCAAAATGAATTATATGAGCCAGCATATAACAAGGTGATTCCATCAAGCTCGATCATCAACAAGTAGAAGTAAATCTCCCCAAAGCACCAAATCAATCAAAAAGTTGCCTCATCTCCAAGCATAGGGGTGTAAGAAAAGAAAGCAACTCCATGAAGGTATACACCACCAACCCATCAAAAATCCATATGTACCATGCTGCAAACACATCCATTGTGATGAAAATCACAAGTGGAACCTCATGCCATACCAGGTGTAACAGGACCAACTTCTGCTATTTCATTGGGTTGCAAACAATTTAGAAACAAGTAATTGTTGGAATGAAAAATGATAAATTTAGCCCATCTGACCCTGGAAATTGCGGTTGAGTATACAAGATAGATGGACAGAGATAATGATGTGAATGATGCAATTTTTCTTTTCCCTTGTACACATTGGTCGCTTACCGAATTGTGTGGATAATTTAGAAAAACAAGAAAGAATAAATATTTCAAAGCAACATGGGGTTTACTTTTGGATTACTATCTTTAGAAACAATGTATATTATGTTTTCTGTAGTTGTTCAGATCAGTTGATTTTGGCACTCTAAAGTGAGGTTTTCCATAACGAGTCTATCTTAATTGTAAAAAACAGGTCCAAAAATGTTGGTGTCCAAGACATGCATATCCATTAGAATATAGTGACAGTTGATGACAATTTCTGCTCATTAAGTGGCAAACACTTCAGAATCCGGTACTTGTTCAAATGATCAGTCTAGTCCCATGTAACCCTTGAAATTAGTCATTTACTTAAGACAGTGAGCAAGTATACCAAGATACCAAAATGAATTATATGAGCCAGCATATAACAAGGTGATTCCATCAAGCCTGATCATGAAGAAGTAGAAGTAAATCTCCCCAAAGCACCAAATCAATAAAAAAGTAGCCTCATATCCAAGCATAGGGGTGTAAGAAAAGAAAGCAACTCCATGAAGGTATACACCACCAACCCATCAAAAATCCATATGGACCATGCTGATCCATTGTGATGAAAATCACTAGTGGAACCTCATGCCATATGAGGTGCAACAGGACCAAATTCTGCTATTTCATTAGGTTGCAAACAATTTAGAACCAAGTACTTGTTGGAATGAAAAATGATAAATTTAGCCCATGTGACCCTGGAAATTGCAGTTGAATATACAAGATAGATGGTCAGAGATAATGATGTGAATGATTCAATTTTTCTTTTCCCTTGTACACATTGGTGGCATACTGAATTGCATGGATAATTTAGAAAAACAAGAAAGAATAAATATTTCAAAGCAACACGGGGTTTACTTTCGGATTACCATCTTTTGAAACAATGCATATTATGTTTTCTGTAGTTGTTCAGCTCAGTTGATTTTGGCACTCTAAAGTGAGGTTTTCCATAGTGAGTTTATTTTAGTTGTAAAAAACAGGTCCAAAAATGTCGGTGTCCAAGACATGCATATCCCTTAGAATACAGTGACAATTAATGATAATTTCTGCTTATTAAGTGGCAAACACTTCCGAACCCACTGCCCAGTACTTGTTCAAATGATCAGTCTAGTCCCATGTAACCCTTGAAATTAGAGTCATTTACGAGATAGATATACAGAGAGAACCACTTGAATGATGCGATTGATATTCCTTTCGCTTCTACTCATGAGTAGTCATTACAGAATTGCCTGGATTACTTAATTCATGTTAATGACATATCTTGCAGGTTACTTTGGAAGTGAAAGGAGAAGCTCAGCTCATCAACCTATCAGAGAAGCTTAAAGGAAGTGACATTGCTCATAAACTATGGATCGAGCAACCTGAAAATATTCCTACTTGTTTGGCAACAAAACCTTATCCAAAAACTCTAGTGGCTTCTTTTTTCAAGAAGTTGAAGCTTTGTAAGTGAGTTGATTAGCCCTTTATATGTATCATTTGACTCAATCTTCAAAAGATGAGCTGAGTCTAAAATATTGGAACAATTTAAACGTTCTTGTCTTTGATGAGTTGGCTGCCAGTCACTAATCTGGGACTGAATTTTTCTCTTATATATTTACGTCGTTCTATTTGTCACAAATCTGTTTTGAGGGGAATCTGTTATGGGCCGATTAATACTGCTTTAGGAATGGATCATATGAATTGGAAATTTTTGTTTGGTCTATTTCAGCTAGTGTTAATTTTTGGTTCCATAGCCAAATTTTAGCAACAATTGCACCTCTTTTGAATTGAACTTGATTGGTTCTTATGGGTTGAACAATATATTGATTGCTTTGTTTCAATTGTCATACATAAGAGAGGGAACGTGTGAATGAAATTAACACGTGCAGTTCACAAGAAGTTTGCCCCTCTCATTGGCCAATGAATGTGCTCCTGCTACCGGTAATGAAATCATCATGATAATTATGGTTGTATTTCCATTGCACAACTATTTACATGTAAGAGATGTTACTGCCAATGTTGAAGTAATCGTTCCAACCATCTGAAAAAAATCTCACGGATAATGAAATCATCAGGATAATTATGTTTGTATTTGCATCACAAAACTATTTACATGTAAGAGATGTCACTACCAATGTTGAAGTAATCATTTCAACCATATGAAAAAATCTCACGTTTGATTCTGTTAGCTGGAATTTAACATGGAAAGACAATGATGGAAATGTTGGCAGCAACATTTCTAAATACAGAGTTGCATATTAACTTTACCTTCTTTAGAGCTATGATAGTTGTGTTCATTCAACCTTTGTCACATCTGTAAGTGAAAAGTTGTCATGATGGGTACACACAAAGATATGATATGTTAGCATGTGGTTCCATATACAATCATTAAGTCATATATCACTTCTTTGTATCTTTCACATTATAAGATATAGTTTTTATCTTAAGCGTTTATTAGATGTTATTTTGCCACTTCCTTGCCTTATCTGATGATGTGTTGTTGATATGAGGGCAAATCTAGCTTATGAGGTGGTTACACAGATTGTATTGTATATTTGTAGCTTTGGTGTAAATATATGAGTGGAATCAGCGTATGTTTTTTCCGCCATTTTTTTCGTCTCATTGCATATATTTTGTTGTTTATATTCTTTCATTGGTATCAGAGCCCCTTATGGTCTAAAGGGCCTACAAGCTGCCCTATAGATGTGATCCATAGAAAGACTCATCAGTGGTGATGATACTGCAATGAGAATGATGGGCATGAGTGCTGTAATAATTCTATGGCCCACTGAAGAAGGGAAACCATGACAAGAGAAACCAGCATATACTTGAACCTACAATGAAGAGAGAACCGAGGCTAGATATCAAGAAATTCAAGGAGAATACATCATCGAAGAGGAAATCCGTTGGTTTTGGAGTCACCGTTGGTAAAATTAAGATTTCTTTCTCATTATTTATATGTTTTCAGTGATTTCAGTGGTGTTGGTAACTAGATTTAAAAGAGCACCAAAGGGTATTCGTAGTTTTTAAAAATTCATCATAAATTGAGTAATTGACCCCGCAAGGATTGGATTACTTGTAAAAATTGGGATACGCAGTCACTAAATCACATATTGGCCATCGTACATGACCAAATTGAGTAAATTATATGGTGTTGGAAAGCTTTTTCAGAGGCGAAAAAAATTCCTCGGAAGATTGGAAAAATCAAATCCGAAGGAGAAAATATTGCCAAAACAATCCGCCTACAATGGAAAATAAATGCTGTCAGTGAAAAATGTGTTTTTCTCATCATATATACTATATTTTTTTGACATAACACTTGTATATAGGATGCCCAAGTCATCGTTCAAATGGGTATCCCATGATTTTGTAACTCATTGCTTGATTGATGAAAGTTTTGTAGTTAAAGATCGAGTGTTTTTTGTCAAATTAGAGGCTGAGGGTTTTCTCCATGTTTTGCATATTTTAGAAGCCACATCTAGTGCATTTAAAGGTGTCATGTGATAATATCACCCAAAGGTGAAATGGGTCTTTGTTGGTTTTCCATTTATGTCCAAATTTGTGTGTGCCATGTGGATAATATCATCCAAAGGTGAAATGGGTCTTTGTTGGTTTTTCATTTATGCATTTAAAGGTGTCATGTGGATAATATCACCCAAAGGTGAAATGGGTCTTTGTTGGTTTTCCATTTATGCATTTAAAGGTGTCATGTGGATAATATCACACAAAGGTGAAATGAGTCTTTGTTGGTTTTCCATTTATACCCAAATTTGTGTGAATCATCAAAGTTCAAAGAAAAGTGCTGCCATGAGAACTACATGTTGAAGGTCTATTATTTGTTTTTTAATTCACCATTTAATCTCATATTCAAAGAGTGATCTATATGATTTGTCTTTATATGTAAAATTTGCTTCAGTAATTGTGCGGAAGATTAATAGTTTGGATGATGACAATGTTGGATTCATAGCTTACGAAGTGTTACCATAATTTGACAAATTTTACAATGTTGCATTATTGTAAGAGAAACAAAGAGGGTAAAGCAAAATGGACAACATTGCATCTTCATAAAAGAGACAAATAGGTCATGGGTATTTGTAAAATAATTCATGTCAAACTCTTTTTTGTAAATATTTCTATCACTTCACATAATGGACATGGAGGCCTAAAGCCAAATAGTTGGAGGATCTTGATTTTAAATAAAGTTAAATTTTGGTTGTCATTGACTTGTCCAGAAATTGGAATAAGAGGGTCAAATTAATATTGCATGCTCGTGTGTGATGGTGAATGATTTGGATGCTCATATGGCTATTTTGTCTTTAGTGTTTTGACACTTCGTCTTCACAATGACAATTTTTTCAAACTAATCATTGTGCTTACAATTGCAATTTGTCATTAAACAAACATGCATATGGATTAAAAAGGTGTGTACAACTCTTGATAGTTCAACAAGCAAGAAGGTACAAGATTTAATGTGCGTGTTAAAACTCATCACATAAACAAAGCATGAGCCTTATAGAGTCGAAGGTCTAAACGTACATTATTCAAGGTTGAAAGAAATTGTAAATCAATCAAAGGAAAAAACCTTTTTTAATCAAGAGTTTCGAGTCAATGAATCTAAAGTCACATGGATTTCAAATTTAAAGTGAAAATGGTAGAATTACAAGAAGCACTTTTTACAATTCTACAGGAGTTAAATCACATCCAAGTGGTGATTTTTCATAGATTTTCAAGATAGTTAAATCAAATACAAGTGTGAGATAATCAATTTCACAAAAAATGGGCAAATTAGGAAAACATTTATAGAATTTCGATCATAAAATTTAAGAACTGTAGGACTTTTCACATGAATTCATCTAGGAAGTTGAAAGGTTACAAAAACAAAATGTGGTAATGTTGGATAAAGTGATAAAATAAAATATGCTCTATCAAAATATTGGAGTGTCAAGCACGATGTCAAATTGAATTAGAAAAACAATTAGTCTCCATAAATGGTTCGATTGTTGATCTTTACAAACGAATCAGATAGAATCACTTAAATCAAAATTAAGTGAAAAAGAACATGGAATCTAAAAACTACAAATTGAGAACATAAAGCTAGACAAGTTGATGATTTATGCTTCTTGTGACACAAATGACTTAATATAAGTGGTTGATATAGATGCAACAAAAGATATGATTGATGATTCATTAACTAGCTATGAGATGAAATCATTCACATTTATTAACAGTGAACCGATGAAAGCAAGTTTTGAGGAAGACAAACCACACACACAAAATTGTGAAGCATGAAATGATGTACAAAGAAGCAAAAGTGAATATGAACTTGAAATTTTTTTCTTTTGTAGTTACAAAAGAAAACATTCATCGCTATATGGAAGCAAATCAATAGGTCAAGAATGATCTTTCCAAAACAATTGTGAGATTGTGAGGAACTTTAAAATTCAATGGGAACATAAAAGGTTCATGATATGAAAAATACCTCAACTTTAATATGCTAGACAACTCAAACCAATTTAGTTTGTGAGTGCCAGAGTTCTTGTTGAATATTTGAAGGGGTATGAAACATAGATAACAACTGATCTAAAAATGAAGAAGACTTGAAAAACTTGAAAAACTTATTGCAAGTAAATGTTATGTGTTTAAAGCAAATGGATCAGTTTGCAACACATAAATTAAAGGATTACTTATGCAAATTACACATAGACAACAGCATAATCATTGAACATAAGCACATAAACACAACAATTTGATAAAGAAGTTCACCCCTCTTATGGACTACATCTCCTGGTCCAGCTTCCAATGGATTATTATTATTAATTGTTCAAAAATGCTCAAAAACATGTCTTACAATGCTCAAACCGACAAACCCACTGCTCCAATGGCTTCAGAGCGTCCCAAAACCCCTGTCTGGGCTCTTTCGGCACCTCAATCGGTCGAAAAATGAAGAAGTTCTGCCTCCTGGAAGTTCCTCCTTCAAGCTTGCTGTCTCTGCATCTACAAAATGCACCCTCTCTGAATGACCCTGGCTTACACGCATTATATGGCGTAAAAACCCAGCACCGGGCGCAACCGCGCCAACGGTGCAAACCATAGGACAGTTAAGGGCGCGCTAGCCCCTAACCGCCTCGGCACCTGGGCGTATGGCGCATATGACCGCGCACTTGGCAAATGAGTGGTTAATTGGTTGCAACGGGTGTAACCTCCTCCCGTGCTCCTAATTCGTGGGCATATGCAATGTAAAAACCGTGGGCTATCCAAACCCCACGCACCAAACAACCGCGCGCATATATTTTAATATAGTCGTATGGTTATACAATAGGGCCACGGGTTATATGTTTATAAACCCGCGCGCATTTTATACCACCGGTCACATTGCATATAACAAAAACCATGGGCTGGGGCTAAGCCCTGGCCCGACCTCCCGCCAATACAAAATATATGTAATTTAAAACAATTGATACACATATATTACAAGGAATAAACGACGGCTTAATGGTCGGACGAAGGTTGTAAAGGTTTACATGTTGGGGAGGTCCGGGGGTCGAACCCCGCGGCCTCCAATACATTTTACATATAACCAAAAACCAAATAATGAGTGACACGTGGCGCCCACCGATTGGGCCACGTGTCTTCATACCATTTGCCCATAAACATACACGTGTCAGCTCCTGACTCGCCATCTATCAACCAACCAACATCCGCCACGTCACCCCTGTACGGTCGTACGGTCCTGCCACATCAGACCGTACGGACTGGTACAGTCAGCATCAATTTTTTTTTTCCCTGTTTGGCTTGACGAACAGATCGCAATATCTTCTCCATACAGATTCCATTTGACAAAGTAAATATACCGCCAGAATCAGGAAGACGAGACGAACGCAATGGCACTGTTTTCGTCGCATTCCGAGCACTTTGAAATTTGAGCAAAATTTGATCCCCTGATCACACCTCCCCATTGGGAAGCTTTTGGACCTCCAAAAGACTATCTCAGTGTATGTGAAGATGAAGGTATAGTTCCCTCACCCTTCCAACCTCAATCCACTTGGCCTTGCTTGGATTCGTCCCTTTAAGACCAACTCGCAAATACTCCACATTTCCTCGCTTCGAAGTTCGCATCCTCCTGTCAAGGATGGTGTCTTCCTGCAGTTCT
>WSFP011523652.1:0-12388 GCA_009831015.1 Picea engelmannii | reverse complement strand
TGATGTAGATTGCTCAAAATATGTATCAGAATTGTTGAGTGAATGTGTGCCTCCTGTTCTGCATCATTTGGCTGAATTCAAAGACCATCCTTATGAATAAATTGTTGTCATAAATGATGATGAAGCTTTGAACTTAAATGAAACATATATGCAATCTCCCACTTGGCTTGAGAGTGAAAGGCGAGATAGCATGGATGTTGAAGTGACTGAAGCTAAAGTCTGCACTGAAGGTTGCAAATAAGTTCTGTCTTTTCGTTGTTGTAAATTTAATTTTGAAGAAAATGTTAATGAAGCAGGAAGAAATTTCCATGTATGCTGTCACTAGATGACACCTATATGACTTACTCCTCCATTGGGATTGGAATGACTATTAGGTCTTGATATTGATATATATATATATTTTTTAAATACCTACACAAAGGTGGAAATTGTGACGTCTTTCACTCTCTTCCCGTCGCTATTTCCACGTCCAAGACGTCTCTCTTTCCACCTCCAAGATTGTTTCTCCCATAGCAACCACGTCGGAGCTAGTAACACCTGGCTGTCGCTGTTTCCACCTGATGGACGTCGTTCTTGCGACGTTCAAGAGTGTCGCTCCCATAACAACCACGTCGGAGCTAATACCTCGTCCCGTCGGTCTTACCACCTTCAGAATGTCTCTCTTGCCACCTTTGAAATGTCTCTCTTGCCACGTTTGAAATGTCAGTCTTGCCACCTTTGAAGCATCTCTCTTGCCACGTCTGAAACGTCTCACTTGCCACGTTTGCAACGTCTCACTTGCCACATTTGAAACGTCGGTCTTGCCACGTTTGAAACGTTGGTCTTGCCACGTTTTCAACGTCTCTCTTGCCACGTTTGCAACATCTCTCTTACCACGTTTGAAACGTCGGTCTTGCCACATTTGCAACGTCTCTCTTGCCACGTTTGAAACATCGGTCTCGCCACATTTGAAACGTCGCAATATAGACAAAAACTAGGTCGTCGGAAAAATGACATCATGGGAAACGATGTTTGAGGGGGTCCAAGGTTTGTCGGTCTTCCAACAATAGAAAGTGGAAATTGCGTCGAACGCGTCGTCGGAATTTGACCCAAATGCAGTAGTGTACGATAGTGAGGGAATAAGTCGTGAATAATAGTAGGTTGCAATCACAAGTTATAAAAAATGGTCCAGAATACAAATCCCATATATTGTGCTCAATCCTAGGTTATAAACACATGAGTCTTACAACCACCCATTAAAGCTATCTTGGGTGAGACTGCATGACGCATTCTACATGCTGCGTTGACTTTTGGTTTACCAGGAGGGCTGATAGTTTTAGAGGTTTTTGTTGGAAACCCAAAAGACATGAACCCTAGGTCAATAAATTGGAGGATAGAGTAGAACTAGTAATTAGTAACCAACAAATGGTTCCATTGTCGTTGGAAGGAACAAAGGAGAATTGAGTATATGAGATAGGAGGAGTAGGAAACAAGTGAAGAAAAGAAGAGAGAAATGAGCCATTAGAAGAGGATGTTGAGACCGTGGAACCCCACAAAAGAAGAAATCGAAACTTGGTTGAGAACTGAAGAGCTAGAGTTTTCACAGAAAGACAATAAAAACCCTAGAATCACACCTCGCAAATATCTGGGCAAATACATGTTTACTGATTTACACAAAGTCTTTTTCTATGATTTTCTGCATCTATTATAGTAGTGGATACTAAGGTTGAAGGATAACCACACGACGAACCAGATTTGATAGCTAGATTGGACACTGGTATGGATTGAGAAGTTACAATAGGTGAACAAAAAATTCACCCACGCAGTATACTTTTGGCTTGACAGTATTGTGGCAGTATTCATAACACAGTTTGCAGTTGACATAGTGAAGTCATACAACGCAGTGGAGAAATAATTTATATGTGGACCTAGAGGAAGGTACATTCAATCATTGTATACTTATATTAAATTATTGTTATATAACAAAAGGGGAATGACGATGGAATCAGACAGCTAAACTTCCTTGCGTGCATGGGGGAAGTGGGGAAGAATTGACTGAGTGAGGATAAATGGAAGGAGGGAAGGATAAAGGAAAGAAGGAGTAGTAACCCTTAGACCCGATCATGATGGATGATGACCAGATCAAGTGGATCTTGGTGTTAATGGGAAAGACGCGTAGAGGAGCACCCTACCAATACCAACTGAATACTAAGAATAAATCTATAGCCAAAAGGGAAGGCTTGGCGAGTGATGAGGAAGAGGTAGAGGATATTCAAGCTGTGGAGCAGATTGAGGAAATATTGCGTGCAACATATGAGAGGAAAACAAGAGGTCCAAGAATGGGAGGAGAAGGCAACCATCCTATCCATATTAATGTCAGTGTGGAACCCATAAACCCATGTGAGACTAATACACCAAAGAGAAAAACACCATTTAGACAACCGTAGTTCGGAGGAAGTATGACAGCATGAAGTACATCTACACAAGGAAAAACAACTGGAGGAGCCAGTTCAGGCAACACTATTCAAGTATCGACACCATGCGGAGGAGGTAGTAGTTCATTATTTAGAATGGCAGGACACGACCCTACCATCAGGTTACCAGAATTTCAGGGAGAAGCAATAGAAGAACCTGAGAAGCACTTGTTCATTTGCGCAAAGATCTAGGAAGAAAAACAGATCACTGATTAAGATACCAAACTCACGTAGCTAGCTATTACGCTAAGAGACCATGCACTAGACTGGTACATGAGTCTAGACACAAACAATGCCCCTGTGACGACCAAAACACTAGCAACCATTAAGAAGTTATTGATTATTGAGTTCCAAAAGTTGAGTTCAGAGGATTAATACATGAATGAGATGATCGAAATAAGACAGAAACTAGGAGAGTCTGTCTTGGAGATTGACCATAGATTAAAGCAACTAAAGGGAAAGTTAAAATACCTCATGACCAATATGCAACATCGACACCTATTTGTCAATTCACTACTCCCACACTTAAAATACCCTTTACGACAACATAAATTTCAAATGCATGTAGAGTCTCTATAGGGAGCCTTGCAACTGGAAGAAAACCAATACCAACAAACAGACCTAGCTATCGAAGAACTGGAGGAGGATTTGAATAATATCACATTCCAACTGAACCAGAATAAGAACAAGGACAAACAAGAATCTGTTTGGTGTACCACGTGCAGGACGAAAGGACACCACAAGAACGAATGTCCAACATTCATGCAATATATGGCAGCAGAAATGTCAAATCCATTACCAACAAGAGTATTATGGTGCAAAATATGCAAGAAACCAGGTCACAACCCTTATCACTGCACGATGATGCTGAAATACTAGACAGTTCCAAAGACTTCATATTACACCTTTTGCAATTCAGTGGGATACGACGATAAAGAATGCAGAAATATGGAGCTTATGTGAGAAAGGACATCAGATGCACATAGGGTACAAGACAAAATGATGAATGGGAAAGTAGCACCACAGTTAAATCAAGCCCCAGTTCCATACAAAACTGCGCAACAACAGTATAATATTGCGCAACAACCATACAATAATGTGCAACCATAGTACAACCTGACACAACCCCAGTACAATACTGTGCATTATAATCAGACACCTCAGTATAACACACTGAGAGGTGATTGAGTAGGCTATAGAGGAGGAGGACGATCTAGAGGAGGTTTCAGACGAGGTAGAGGAGTAGTCACATGTCACAATTGTCAGCAACCAAGACATTATGCAAGGGAATGCCCGCTTCCACCAGCAAATTGTATGTATTGTCGCGCATCAGACCACGATACAGAGGAATGTCCGACACTACTAGTGAAGATTCAGGAAAAGAGGAGCCAAAACAACCAGAATGTTAAGTGGATTTCAGTCGAAGCAAGGGATGAAGGATGAAATATAAACATAGTTACCCGTGGAGAAGCTAAAACAGGCACTGACGCAGTTTGACAGGAACCAACCCAGAACCAATGGGTAAAGAAGAACATTGAACCAATGAAGAAGTTTGACATGCAAAAGGAAAAGGAGACCTTTAAGGAGGCCAGACAAGAATTTCATAAGGAGGACACAACGTTGACTTCAACTGTGAAGCCACACAAGGAAGCACCAGAATATGATATGCCTCCATCATTGGATCATACCAACAAAATGAAGCCCACGGGACAAGTAAGTACAATCAAATTCTTTTTTCAATCATGTGTAAAAGTATTAAGTGATCCATCATCTGTGAAAATATTTCAAAAAATCCTAGAAAAGTGTAGCAGTGAGACGGAAGGAAAGCTAGAACCTAAAACAGTTAATCACCTACACACAAAAAGAAGAACAAGTAGGGAATTTAGACTGAATGCTAACATTGGGGATTTCAATATGGGAGACATTATATTGGATCTAGGATCCGAAGTGAATGTATTACCAAAGAAGACATGGAAATGCATGGGAGAGCCCACATTAGGATACTCACCTGTTCAATTGAAACTAGAAAACCAGCATAGAGTCCTACCAATAGGTAAACTAAAAGGAGTGACAGTAGATCTTGATGGAGTGTGCACTAAAGTAGATTTCGAAGTCATTGAAATAGTGGACAACACAACACCTTACCCGACATTGCTTGGTCTGGATTGGGCGTTTGACAAGCAGGCCATAATCAATTTGAAGACCAGGAAAATGACATTTGAGTCTGGAGAATATAGGGTCATCGCACCATTAGACCCATCATAAGGGGAGAGGTTTGTAGAACCTACTTACCTAGACTTAGAGGAAATTGGTCTATTGTATAGAACAACTACGCACGATGATGATTAGGTAAACCCAACTGCAGACATGGTACTCAGTTGGCGCAGCATTATTTCATGTGCAACAGACTCAGACACCGGCTTAGAGAACTGGCAGCAGAGGATACATGAAGAATCCATGCGAAGATGTGCAAGAATAGACTGCGGAGTAAGATGGATAGGCACAAAAATCAGAGAACCACCCAGCTTCCACGGAATAGATAATTTGGAAACATTCTTAACATAGTATGAAGACGTAGTGTTAGAGAACCAGATACTGTTAGCACTTGACTTAGCACTAAAGGCCACATCGTCAAGATGGTGGAGCGCACACAAAGAGACAATCACAAACTGGTACCAATGTAAGTGGTTATTGTGCATAAGGTTCAACGCAGAACAAAAAAACAACAAACAACAGAAATATGAAGGACACGGAGCACCAACGAAACACTTGGAGGCATGTAGAACACTATGGAAAATGACACCACCAGAGGAATGGCCTCATCACTTCATACATACTCTCAAGGGAATACCAAAAAATTGGTATACGGACCAGGAATTGTGCAAAGGAACTACGACATGAACGATATTGCGACGGAATTTCACAGTCACTTTCTCATTCAAGCATGAGAACCCCAACATAGATGCAAGCCTTAAATAGATCAGAGAAGTAATATTCATCAAAGAATCAGAAAAAATTATCACGGAAGAGAAACATCGGAATAAACAAACACTCAAGGAACTGTTGTCATGTTACCATGTACAGGAGGAAGCACCAGACGAAGACGATCCACGTGATATTCAGATCAAATAAGTAGAAGGCAAAAGATATGTGGAGGGCCCAACCATCGAATCAAAATTCATTACCACGCCAATCAAGGTAAAGAAATTTAAAATTGGGACAACTGAGCAGCCCAAAATGGCCATCACTGGAGATTACTGGGATGAGAAAACAGTAGAAAGTATCATAGAGTTGTTACACGAATACAATGATCTCTTTCCCACAATATTCATAGATATGAAGGGTATATCCGGACAGCTAGGAGAAATAAAGATACCTCTTAGACCGGAAGCGAGACCTATTAGACAACGACCCTACAGAGTGAACCCCATATATAAACAAAAAGTTAAAGATGAGATCGATAGGATTCTCGAGACCGGCATCATAGAACTAGTTGAGGAGTCAGAATGGATAAGCCCGATGGTAGTACAGGACAAGAAACAAGGAAGAGGGATCAAGATATGCGTCGACTTGAGGAAGTTGAATGATGCATGCCAACATGGCCCATTCCCTACACCGTTCATAGATGAAGTGTTAGAGAATGTGGGAGGACATTAAGCTTACTCATTCAATGATGGATTCTCAGGCTACCATCAAATTAAGATAACACATGAGGACAGACACAAGACCACGTTTGTGATAGAATGGGGATCTTATCAGTACACAGTCATGTTGTTTGGACTAAAGAATGCACCAACAATATTCACCAGAGTAATCATTATTGTGTTTCAAGAATTCATCCATCAATTTCTTGAAGTATACCTGGATGATTGGACAGTATACATCTTGTTGAAAAACCATGTGGAAGTTTTACGACTGATGTTATAAGGATGCAGACAGTGCTAGATGTTATTGAATATCAAGAAATGCATATTTGGAACACCGTTTGGAATACTATTGGGCCACATAGTATGCAAACAAGGTTTATTAGTATATCCGACAAAGATCGCAGTCATTGTTAACTTGCCAGCACCAAAAATAATCCGTCAGCTAAGAGCAACGTTAGGACACACAAGATATTACAGAAAATTCATCAAAGGATATGCATAGATCACAACACCAATGGAAAAGCTGTTAAAGAAGGATACAAAGTTTCAGTGGAATGACGATTGTCAACACGGTCTGGATACCTTGAAGGAAACGATGGTTACCACGTCGATATTAGTATTTCCAGACTGGGAAAAGACATTCCATGTGCATATAGATGCATCAAAGATAGCACTAGGAGTTATCTTGGCACAACCAGGAACATGAGACTTGGATCACCCAATAGCGTTCGCAAGAAAAAAGTTATTAGACTTAGAACATAACTATAACACGACAAAAAGAGAAGGCCTAGCCATGGTCTATGCACTACATAAATTCAGACATTGCTTATTGGGAAATAAATTTAAAATGTTCACAGATCACTTAGCCTTGAAATACCTCGTCAACAAGCCAGTGTTGGGGGGGAGAATTTGTCGATGGTTACTACTATTCCAAGAATTCGACTGTGAAGTAATAGTTAAACCAGGGAAATTGAATGCAGGACCCGACCACCTGTCGAGGGTCACAAATGGAGAAGAACCTACGAATTTAGAAGACAACTTTCCAGATGCACATTTATTCTCAGTACAGATTCATGATGAATACTTCATAGATATCCTTTAGTACTTGAGTATAGGTACTACGCCGCAAGACTATAACACTGTGCAAAATAAAAACCTGGTAGTCTGCGCTACCGACTATCAATTGATTATCAGACAGTTATATAAAGTGGGCGCATATAGCATCTTGTGAAGATACACATTAGAGCAGGAAATACCAAGAGTCTTAGCAGAAGCCCATGAGGGAATAGTAGGAGGGAATTATGCAAGTAAAGCTACCACGCAGAAGGTATTGCATGCAGGACTATGGTGGCCAACGATTCATAGAGACTCGAAGGAGTATTGTCAAAGATGCAATGTATGTCAAAGGGTAGGAAAACCCAACAGAAGGGATGAGATGCTATTACAACCACAAGTAACATTACATGAATTTGAAAAGTAGGCAATATAATTTGTGGGACCAATCAACCCACTGACAAAAATAACAGGGGCGAGGTACATTATCACTGTGATGGAATATTTAACAAGATGGGCGGAAGCTGCACCAATAAAAAATTGTAGTGCAGAAACAAATACACACTTTTTGTTTGAACAAGTAATCACTCGATTTGGGTGCCCAAGAGTTTTGATGAGAGACCAAGGCACACACTTCATAAACAACACCATCCACGCGATGACTGAAGAGTTTGAAGTCCACCATTAGAAGAGCACACCATATCATCCACAGGAAAATGGCACAGTGGAAGCCTTCAACAAGATTTTGGAGAACACACTGACAAATATTTGTAACATCAACAGAGATGACTGGGACCTCAAAGTACTAGTAGTATTATGGGCATACAGGACTACATGAAAAAATTTGACAGGGCACACACCATTTAAACTGGTTTATGGCCAATAAGCAGTAGTGCCATTATAATTTTTAGTACCCAGCTTGCACGTAGAAGCTATCACACAAATGATAGAACGAGGCGTAGTATAGGAGAGACTGAATCAGTTATTGACCATGGAGGAAGACTGAATCTTGGTAGGATTCCATCAACAAGTGCAGAAAGAAAGATACAAAGCTTGGCATGATAGACACATCAAGAAGAAAATGTTCAAGGAGGGAGATCTAGTATTGATGTATGACAATAAATCGTTACAACACCCAGGAAATCTTAGAATGCATTGGTTAGGACCATACGAATTAATATCTGTCACAGACGAAGGTGTTGTATAGTTAAGAGATTTAGCAGTCACAGAACTTAGAGGAATGATCAATGGAATCCGACTGAAGCTGTACAAGGACAGTCAACCACCCACCGCGCAGTTAAAAAAAAAAAAGAAAAAAGAAGGAAACAAAACTAAATATGGCCCAGTACGCCAGAAGTAGAAAGGTCGCATGAATTTAGAAACATGAATGTAGAAAGGACAAGAACAATGGTTACATACAAAGGGGAACAAGCGGTAAAAATAAAGGCGACAAAAGCAACATGACAGAATGACACTAGGAGAAATTAAAGAGAGGAAAGGACCGATGGGATGGCACATTATTCGCACCAACATAACACAGGAAAACATGAGTAATGGTAAGTATGAAACCACCGAAGATGCATTGAATCCGTAGTTAAGGTGCATTTAACCCATAACCAAGGAAGCATACTCAACAAGCTTCATGGGAAATCCATACAACACACGGACGCGGAAGCCCATAGTCTATTCATGAAGACAGAGAAGTTAGAGAGCGATAGAGGTGAAAGAAAATGGAGAGATCTCATAGAGACCACATAGACTGTTCGAGTCTAATAGCCATTTGATACTCACCACGATGACACTGCCCAAGCAAGCAAAAGCGAGCTAGATCACCAGACAAACCAAAGTTCAAACCAGGTCACGAGGATAGGCCGAAGAAGGTGAACAAAAGTTGTCGAAGGTCGTCAATATTGATGAAATCCCATCCCTAGAGAGGATACCAATACAACCCACACTGATACTGGAAGAAATATAGTAGCCAGTAGCAGAGGCCACTAATCTAGATACAACCACAGCGGCGTAGGAACTACAGAACCATGAATCAGAAACCAGGAAGGAGGTGCAACCAGAGAATACATAAGCAACTCCGAAAGCTAATGGCACGACGTCGAATTCGAAAAGTGGATCCAGATGATTCTCAAATGAACATCTCATAACACACAACAGGGGAGACCACAGACGATGTCTCATCTTGGCCAAAATGGCATATAGAGGAACAACTGGAAGTCATTGGAACTTCAATCTAGCCACCGCAACAGAAGGATAAGATACAAATACCAAATTCACCCTGCAAGAAACCTGCAACATAAATTATTCTACCACACATACCAGCTGGGGTACATGTAAGACCAGAGCTACTAGGTCACATCAGGAAGATCAAATACTCAGACCATGATGTAGAAGATGAAGCCAAGTTCCTAAAACTTCCGTAGAGGGTTTTTATACAGACCATATGCATAACTCAGCTTGGAGAAATGATTAAGCAACCATACCAGTGGGCAACTTGGCCAAAGAAAACATGAATCTTAGGTCTGTTGAACCTACCACATTTTGGCAGAGGCTAGAACAAAACAACATGCGTCAAGCAGATGTTAGAAGTCACACATGGAGGGGACATATGGCTGGACAAACTCCTCCCCATAACTGTTGATCTTATTTCACAAATAACAGGCTTACCAATTCGGGGTATGGATCCCACGTTGGTTTTGGATGACAAATCCAAGGAGAAAGCATTGGCGGAAGAAATGAAGAAGAAGTATGGCACCTCCAGCGGGATGAGAGGCATCATCATCAAATGGATCAATAATTCAACCACACAATTGGGTGCAAAAATCTTAGCCTACAAGTTGCTAAGAAAATGTCACATGGAGGAAGTACCAGCTAGAGTCATTGCAGTTGCAGCCCAGTGCACATAAGGCACTTCAATGAGCTGGGATCCATACTTATTGAACTTATTCCTAGAGTACTACAAGGATGAGCAGTACCTAGGCACATATTTTCACTACTCATGATTGATTACTTTAATAGCCTTCATGGGATGGCGAGAACCAAGCTATGTAGTTTTTTGTACCAGATCACAACCAATAGGAGAGAGGTATCTATTGCTGAAAGTAGGGCCGAACATTAAGAATAAGAGGGAGAATGGGATCATATTTGAATCATACCTACGATACATACAGGAATCCATTAACTGATCATGGAGAATAACACCAGAGGCTATCGTGCAATATGCGGACATCGCCAATTTCCAGGCCACACGACAAGCAATGTGGATATAGGCAAGGCATGATCCAGATAAACAATGGATACATATTTGCTACTGCATTACATAGGGTGATATTGATATGGTCATCAGCAAATGGCCTAACAAATGGAAGATTCCAGCCATCACCTAGGAAGTGTCAGAAAGAACAACAAAAGGAGAGGCAGAGCAGGGGGAAATGCACCCTCAGAAAATCCAAGTTCCCAAGTGACCAAGAATGGGCCAAGGAAAGCCAACACAGATAGACAAAGGACCAAAGAAGACATGAACCCATAAGGGGAAGAAGGAGAATACACAGCTGACCAAGGAACAATAGAAACATACTGAGGGAGTGTAGGAGACCACCTCAAATCCCAACACACAGGAACCAGGCAGAAATAAGAGACCAACCATGCAAGCAAGAGGTGCACACAAGAAGTTAAAGGCACAACGAGCACCACCAGAATACACAATTACAAAGGACTATGGGGACATGATTGGTAGAATGGTCCATGATTGTCTAGCTGAGGACTTCGACCATGCAACACATCATAGGGACACATTGAAAAAAGAGCTGGCTGAGATGGGACAGTTTCTTAAGAAATTCAGGGAAGTACAAATAGCAAGAAACAACAAGAGGATAGAGCCATCAACACCACAGACCTACGAAAGAGTGGATATAGAAGAATGAGATCCATTCCACTCATTACCACACGCAAATGCAACGGTCTATATCACACCTAGCATGTTGCATATGGATGAAATTGTGGGGAAGGCACCCTTGAAGGATTTAAACCACATCCAATTGGTCTTGACATGGATGACATCAAGGGCACTACACAAGTTGCAGGTTAGCATCGACCATGAGGTATAGTCTCACGCACACATAAAATTAGTTGAGTTACAACAAGCAACAAAGAAGTGGGAGGTGATGGAATTTTTTTTTGAGCAGGTCAAGTTCAAAACTCAAGAGGAAAAAGAACGCAGGAATAAACTAGAACGAAGAGTAGGAGGAATTTTTGAGAAAATTCCAAACACTGCGCAAGGGAATGAGCTTCCAGTAGTAGAAAAGATTGATCAGATTGCACAGGCCATCGAGAAATATCAAAAGGAGATCGAGAATCTCCAAGAACATCTCATACCCACCACTCCATCGGAAGTGAAGGAGAAAAGGAAGTAGGAAGAAACAACGTAGTTTCCGGAGATAGAGAAACAGGTTAGCACAGCAACTGACTTGTTCAATAAAGCAACGCATCTTTGGACAAGGTTGGAGGAAGATCCATAGGTCCAATGGTGGGACAAGGAAGAGAAAAGGATCAATACAACAATCCAAGAGCTCAAGAAAAATTAGAATACCATACCAATCCCAAAACGTTTCAAAGGGATGCAAGAGATTAAGAAATTACAGGCAGAGCTAATTTCTGCGCAAACCTAGAAATAGGAACGCCAGACTCAAATGGAGCCATTACAGGAGCAGGTAGCAGAAGTACTGGAAAAGGAAGAGGAAGCTAAGACACAGATAGCACAGACCCAGGAAGAATGTGCAGGATTGTTGAGCGACGAAGTGGCAGTCAAGGTAGTGGACACAATCAAGGATAAGACCACGCAGACACTGCCACAAACAATAGAGATCAATGAAAAGTTCTAGATGATCACCAAGGAGATCGATGAAGCTCAAAAGGATTAGGTGGCTCGAGACGAGCCACTTGTTAGTGTTGGGGGCCTATTGGTAGGAGGCCGAAGTGGAAAGAAGGATGATCGTGGGGAAAGAAAGCATGCAGAAACTGAAGTAACAGCTGGAGGAAAACACAACACGCGCGTATGCAAGAAGGCATGCACAAAGGAAAGAGACAACTGGAAGGAAGAACAACACGCGTGCATGGGAGGAAGACCTAACATCGATAGGGTTAGGGTTTTGGTAATATATTGTAAATGGATGAAGAGATTGAAATATATAAATATATATACGTAGGTATCATAGGGGGTTCCTTCTT
>WSFP011523651.1:0-12388 GCA_009831015.1 Picea engelmannii | reverse complement strand
TTGGGGAGTTGGAGCTTCCCTCAGGTTGTAGCTTGAGAAACTAGGGGGTTGGAGCCTCCTTCCAGTTGTAGCTGGAAAACAAAGGAAGTTGGTGCTTCCAATGAATGTAATTCTTCAAGACATATAAGAAAAAACATTCTGTGTTTTTCTCTCAATTTGGGTTTCCACGTAAAACACTGGTGTATTGTGTATGTGTGTTATTGTTTATTTTTTATTACTCATTATTGGATAATAATTATACATTGATATAACATTTGAAGAAAAAGGATTATAATTACGCTATTACTGATTCACCCCCCTCTCAGTAATCCAACACCATATAATAGTGGAGCACCGACATTTTGTATCGAGTGCATTGTAAACGATAGAGCATCGAGAACGAGGTGTCCAATGAGATGCCTGGCTATGAAAATTCATGCAATATATGTCCCGGTGCATTTCTATATACAATACGGGTGCATTGGATTTAAATGGTTGCACCACCACATTAAATTTTATAAATTTTTATGTTAGCGGCATTGTTAGTTAATTGAAGTCTGTTATCCCCATTTTATGGATAACTAAGAAGATGATGTCTCGAGGCCCTCAAGTTGTATATATGGAGTGTCGAGAGACTACATGACCAACAGTATGCTTTGCATAGATGGAAAACCCACACACCATGATAGATTTTCACAGGTTTACAAATGGCATCCACCACACCAGTTGGCTTTCGGAAGGAAGTGGACCTTGCTCCATGAGGTACACGTCAGTATTATTGTGAGCATCATTTCAATACCTAATCCATTTGATTATGTTGTATCTTAGATTGCTCTATATTTCATGATATGTGCTTGGACATTATGTCATTTTCCCTACTTCACCTTGGTGGTTGACATTGTGCCCTAGTAAGTGGTCTTATTTGGGAATGGGTTTGCTACTGGGAAATCCCTTAATTAGCCATCATACCATTCCCGACCATACTTACCATTTTCCATCATTAATCCCCTTTTTTTTCTTGTCTCTTGGGATTTTAGGGTGTATTGACCTCATGAAGGGGTTGCCCCTCATTCTATGGGAAGAATTGAATAAAGGCCCAGAGGGGTTGGTGTTGGGTAAAATATAAAAGCCATGTATGAACCTTCTAGATTCTTCAGCCAAGGATCACCCAAGAAAGAAATAAAACGCTTATCTTTGAATAAAAGGGGACCCATAATATAACAAATAAATGCTTGAAAGGTAGATTTAAGGATAGGAGGTCTCATCGAGAGTCAACCTATCATGTCCATGGACATCTAGTGGTATGAAATTGTCATTATCTGGTCACCAAACCTATGTAGTGACTCTCATTTTCATGGCTGAGAGAAAGGGGGTCTCATCATGAGCCAACCTTCTCATTTCCATTAGGAATTTGTGGGTAACATTTCCACCATATGGTCACCACTCTAGGGAAGTGAACTTCAACCTCTCCTTGTGCTAAAGAAAATATAAATAAAGAAATATAAAGGGAAAATAATGGGCTTGCAAAAAGTGGATTGCGAACGAAGGTACCACACACCCTCTACAAAGGCACCCATGAATGAGACACTACAACCCCTAGTATGTCATGATCCCTTTTCCCATGGAGTCTTGAACCCATCCACCTCGTACACTTTACATGGCTTAGAGAGGGTCCTCCTGGAGGCTCTCCTTGACCTGGGGCAAGATCTACCCAATAGGACACCTTGTCAACCCTCCCATACTTAAGCTTGATAAGTCACATAGTGTCTTTGAGATGTTAATTGTTTGATATGGTAATCTTTGATGCACATTCTTATATGGATTTTTTATTGATTGGATCCACTTATCATGATGTTATGACTTGATATCCTTGGAGGGCATGTCCATTTGTTTTTGCAGGACCTAGCTGGTGGAAAGTTTTGGGAGAACAAGCCTAGCTTGGGCTTCCATGGGGCTACAAGCCCACATATTGGATGTCAGGGGAATGCATGCTAGATGAGAGAGAGATGAATTGGACAACCTTGATGATGACTTGGATGACCTAGCCAACCCATTGTTTTCCAAACGATTTTCCCATGAGGGGAAAAATGTCCCACTTTTGAGCATGACGTCATGGTATTGGGGGTTTGGGCTTGGTTGTGAGGTGCCACTCACTTGCACTTGGACGTTTTGAGGATAAGAGGGTTTTCACCAAGAATGTATCATCTAGATGCTTGACACATGCCCTTGGGAGGCCCTTCCATCCTTCTCCAACACCAATGACCTCCTCAAAGTGGCAAAATGTCCCCTAAAGGGGTGGCGTCATCCTTAATTAGGGTTTAATTTGTGAAAAGGATGAAATTTTAATTGAATTGTTTAATATTAATGTGTTAAGGGGGAAACATTAGGGTTGTTGACCCATAATCATTTGTTTTACTCCTTATTTTGTGGACAATCCATGTTGGCTAATTTTTGTATAAATAGAGATCATAACATTTCATTTTAAATCATAACTTTCCTCTCACAAGAGGTTTTGGTCTGAAATTTTTTCCCTCCTTAGATATTTTATCTATTGTGCACTTGTGTATGGCTAAATATTTAAATGATTAATGGAAGAAGTGATACGCTAGCCTTGGAAGGTTATTTTCTAGCTCTTGTGGTGGATTGTCTTAGCATCTCTCTTGATCTTGGTATAGTTTTTAGTCTCTTGCTACCATTTTATTCAAGTCAAGTATTGTTATTATAAGAACTAGGTGGTAAGTATAAGGGTATACACCCCCACCATAGTCTTCACAATTTTTGCTTCATTTTATTGCTTCATCTCATTGACAAGGGTTTGCTAAGAGAAGTATAAGGGCATACACCCTCTTATCTTAAACCATAGCTTAGAGAAACTTTCCTTGGGAGGTAAAAGGGCTTACACCCCCAAGGAGGTAGCTTCTATAAGCTCCTTGTGACTCCATTAACCCAATAGTAAAGGCACTAGTCATATTTTGTGTTGCATTGGAGATATACATTATTGCATTGAGAAACATGAATTTCGGTCTTTTTACTTCTTGCAAAAGTGGATTGTATTACGTGTGCCTTGGGAACCTCACATCCACTTGGGAATCCCCATACAAGGGATACTTATTTATTCTTTTAAAAAATTTCATCTTCATCCATTAGGTTTGTCAAAACCCTAACATACTTTCTTTGATAACTCTCTTATCAACCATTGTTTTTTCCTCAAAGTTTTCACACTTACTCTACTTGTCCTAGTGCACTTTTTGGAAACCTTTGAGAGGATTCTAGTGGATGGTTTTCTTGATGTAATAGATTGAATTTTACAGCCATAAGGATGATATAATTTGATGTATACAACTATTTACAACAACCTTATCTTTTGTGCTAGAATTTTGGCTTTTCATCTTGAGTTTACCTAGTCTTTATCTTGTATTTTAGACTTGATATCTAGAACTTATTGAGAATATTTTAGTATCATTTATTTTCTGATATATATTGTTATATAATGCTGCAAATTATGGACAGAAAGATTAACTTTCTGATCCAACTAACATATATTGTTGCAAAGTCTCTTTTCTTATGTCTCAAGCAGGTACACTCATCCAGAAAAGCACTATACTTGTGGGGAATCAATTTCTTAACTTGCAAGGCATATCTCCCTACCTTTATTTCCATTTATACTTGACCTCTAGGGGATTCGTTTCCACTTCCCTCCATATTTTTCATAATCCTCCTAGGGTCACCAAGATCGACTCCCTAGAGTGACCTAGTCACCCTTGAAGTGCGGGAACTACATCTAGGTGAGATTGGGTGTAGGTTTCCCAAAGGTATAACACTTGTTCCTTGGTTGGGTCTGGATTTTCCCAACCTAAAACTTGTGCCATAAAAATTTTTCATTGTTGTTGGGGAGGATTCTGAATCCTTTTCCGAACCCTAACGACACTTTGGTAAGCTATCCCAAAGCCTTACCCTTATCTTACCTAGAGACTCCACCCAAGGTATGTTCCCTTTCCATCCTCTTTGATGAGCTCATCTTGAAGGTCATCTCACAAATCCACCTTCCCATAAGCTTCCTTTCCCCAAACCTTTGTCAATCCTTCTAAGGTTTACCAAAGAAGGCCTCCTCTCAAGTCTCTTGTTCCTAAAACTCTTTTTCATAAATCCCTTTCCCTTGCTCCAATGGCTCTCACTTGGGAAAGAGACCTCTACATACCACTCAACATGTCCAATATCCAAGGTCACCCTAACAATATGCCAACAGATGTTAACAATCGATTGCCAAGGTTCCCAGGAAACAATGTGATAACTATTTAAGACCACATTTATGTCATGGGCTGAGATATGGACAATGTAGGTATTGATCATGAAGATGTGGCCATGAGACTATTTTCCTCATATTTGACTAAGGAGGCTCTTGATTGGTTCAAGGGACTCCCTAATAATTAGATAACAACCTATGATGCCTTTACCACCTTATTTAAAATAAGATGGTCAAGAAAAGAAGATGTTGGGGCACTTGCAACTCAATTCAATCAAATAAAGAAAAAGGAGAATGAAACGGTAAGAGAATTCATTTCAAAATTTGACAGGTTGTACAATCAAATTCCAACGGATTACCGTCCTACAACATCATCAGTTTGTATCCTTTACATGAATGACTTTGAAGGGTAGTTCGAATACATTCTTAAAGATAAAAATACCACAACATTGGCACAAGCTAAAGAGTTTAGTATCGACATTAAGAGAATATTCTTGATTAAAAAATAGAACCTTTTCAGTATCCCCGCAACAAGACATAATCAAGGACTAAGGTTTCCAACAACAACGCTCCTGATCCAATTTCTCTCCTCACTCAAAATATAGACTAGATGAATACTCATTTTTATCAGGTAAGAAATCATCTTATGAACCATATGACTATAGTGGAAATAAATCAATATTCTCCCAAACCTCAGTTTGCCAGACAACAGAGAGATGCCATTGGTTGGAAGCCAAGACCTCAACAAAAGGCAAAGGTCCTGGACACTTTGAAACCTGTTGGGACAATTGATTTAGAATATTGGTGTCTCCCATGCCAAGAGCCCCACAAGGAAGATGAATTCCCCTAAAAAGATGAAGATTATCTTGACAATAAAAACTTCATGATTTGCAATCTCAACAAAGAACAGACTGCTCAATATCTAGTCGATAAATCCAGAAGAATATGAGAAAGAGAGGGGAGACTCTAGGCCTTAAGTAAGTTGATATATGATGAGAAGAAGGAACTAAATAGGAGGGAAATTTTAGTCTACAGAAGAAAGAATGCTTCATCCCCTCTATCACATTCATATACTCCTCTTCCACTAGCAGAAAATATGGCTCCACCACCTCCACCATCGGTATGTGAGTTTCCTCTTGATCCAACTCCTACAGATGACATTCAGTTGAATATTGATGTTTAAAACATATTTGGAAAGCCGAATATGACGGTTCCAGTGAAAGAGATGTGTAATATCCCTTCATTGAAAGGGAATTTTTGAGGATATTGCAGGTGCCAATTGAGAAATAGGATCCTCCCATTGAACTAAACACCATGTATCTAGATCAGCCAAAAGACAAGAACCCACATTTTTTTCTCTCATTATGTGTTAATGGCCTCTGCTTGAACAACTACATGCTTGATTCAGGGGCTTCAACAAATGTCATATCTTTGAAGTTAATGAAACAGTTTGGTTTGAAGACAACCCAACCTTATGTAAATGTTTTTGGTATTGATTCAAGAAGAATTAAGGTCTTGGGAGTATGTGAAGAAGTTGAAGTATTTTAGATATACTTTCCACATATTAGTGTCCTCATGGATATATTGCTAATCGATGTCCCTGATGCCAGGGGGATGCTCTTGTCAAGGACCTGGTCCTCAGCCCTTGGAGGTTTCCTTAGTATGAACCTTACACATGCATATATTTCGATGAGAGATGGCATGTATGAGATCCTGCATAACAAGGAGAAGAAAGATACACATGTGATGAATTTGAGAGGGGAAAACTATTTCAGTGAAGACTACCATGATATATCTCCAAAGTGTTTTTATTATGATCCATCCGAGTTACCCTTCATGCAGAAAGATGCAGTGAAAATGTTTTTACCATGGACGAATCAAAAAAAGGTTGCATAGTACCATAATAAAGATTCAGGATCTATTCATATTATACAAAGGGAAGATGATAAAAGTAAAGAAATCACCAAAGATATCATCCACACAGAGTCTCCATACGATGAGAATACACCTTGCACCAATTTCAATGAAGGAACTCTTGTGCTCATGTGGGACAAAAGAAAGGGCAAACCCAGACATGAACAGAAAGACAATAACTCATGGATTGGCCCTATCTTCATCAGAAATAAGTCTGACATAGAAAAGTACTATCTGACAGCATTAGATGGGAGAAATATGTCATTACCCATAGATGGGTCTCTTCTCCGACCTCACATCCAAGTCGCATGACTTCTTCAAGACCTATGCCCCAAGTAAGTACGTAAGTCATTTTGATTCCCTGAATTTGCACCTTGATTTCTCATACTAATTTAGATGCATTTCATTTTTCATTCTACTCTAATTTCATATTGATTTCATGCTTGGTTTAGAATTTTTTTTTAAATGTCAAAATTTTATTTTCTAGTTTAGTGGGTTTTGATATATGAGAACAGGAATGAGTAGGCCATCCTACACTTGACAGTTTGATGTTTACTTGCAGGCATTGGTCTACCAAGAGATGTTGTGGTTCTCATACACTCTACAAAGAGCACATGTCCCCAACTAGAAGCCAGATGTTATCCCCATTTTGAGGATTACTAAGGAGATGATGTCTCGAGGCCCTCAAGTTGGAGATATGGAGTGTCGAGAGACTACATGACCAGAAGTACGCTTTGAAAAGATGGAAAACACACTCACCACCATAGATGGTCACAAGTTTATAGATTCCATCTACCACACGATTTGGCTTTCGGAAGGAAGTGGGCCTTTCTCCATAAGGTACAAGTCAGTATTATGGTGAGCATCATTTAAATACCTAAGCCATTTGATTATGTTGTATCTTAGATTTCTCTAGATTTCATGATATGTGCTGGAAATTATGCCTTTTTCTCTGCTTCACCTTGGACGTGGTTGACATTGTGCCCTAGTAAGTGGTCTTATTTGGGAATGGGTTTTCTACTAGGAAATCCCTTAATTAGCCATTGTACTATTCCTGACCATACTTACCATTTTCCATCATTATTCCCCTATGTTTTCTTATCTCTTGGTATTTTAAGGTGTATTGACCCAAGAAGGGGTTGTCCCTCATTCTATGGGAAGAAGGGTCTAAAGGCCTAGAGTGTTTGGTGTTGGGTAAAATATAAAATCCATGTATGAACCTTCCAGATGCTTCACCCAGGGATCACCCAAGAAAGAAATAAAATTCTTATGTTTGAATAAAAGGGGACCCATAATATAACAAAGAAATGCCTGAAAGGTAGATTGAAGGATAGGAGGTCTCATCACAAGTCATTCTATCATGGTCATAGACATATAGTGGTATGACATTGTCATTATATGGTCACCAAACCAGGGTAGTGACTCTCAGTTGCATGGCTAAGAGAAAGGGGGTTTCATCATGAGCCAACCTTCTCATTTCCATTAGGCATTTGTGGGTGACATTGACACCATCTAATCACCACACCAGGAAGTGACCTTCAACCTCTCCTTGTTCTAAAGAAAATATAAATAAACAAATATAAAAGGAAAATAATGGTATTGGAAAGAGTGCATTGCGGACAAAGGTACCACACACCCTCTACAAAGGCACCCATGAATGAGACACTACAACCCCTAGTATGTCATGAGCCATTTTCCCATTGAGTCTTGTCCTCATCCACCTCATACACTTTACATGGATTATAGAGGGACCTCCTAGAGGCTCTCCTTGACCTGGGCCAATATCTACCCAACAGGACACCTCGTCAACCCTCCCATACTTAATCTTGACAAGTCGCATAGTGTCTTTGATTTGTTAATTGTTTGATATGGTAATATTTGATGCACATGCTTATATGGATTGTTTATTGATTGGATACACTTATCATGATGTTATGACTTGAGATCCTTGGAGGGTGTGTCCATTTGTTTTTGCAGGACCTAGCTGGTGGACAGTTTTGGGAGAACAAGCCTAGCTTGGGCTTCCATGGGGATACAAGCCCACAAGTTGGATGTCAGGGACCCGCATGCCAGATGAGAGAGAGATGACTTGGACAGCCTTAATGATGACTTGGATGACCTAGCCCACCCATTTATTACTAAACGATATTCCCAAGAGGGGAAAAACATCCCACTTTTGAGCTATCATGGTATTGGGGGTTTGGGCTTGGTGGTGAGGTATCACGCACTTGTACTTGGACGTTTTGAGGAGAAGAGGGTTTTCACCAAGATGAGATTATCTAGATGCTTGACACATGGCCTTGGGAGTCCCTTCCATCCTTCTCCAACACCAACGACCTCCTCAAAGGGGAAAAATGTCCCCTAAAGGGGTTATGTCATCCTTAATTACGGATTAATTTGTGCAAAACATGAAATTTTAAGTGAATTGTTTAATATTATTGTGTTAAAGGGGGAATATTAGGGTTGTTGACCCCTAATATTGTGTTTCACTCCTTATTTTGTGGAAAATCCATGTTGGCAAATTTTTGTATAAATAGAGATCATAAGATCTCATTTTAAATCATAACTTTCCTCTCACAAGAGGTTTTGGCCTTGTTGACGGGAGAAATGGTTCGTCCATCAATTGAGAGAGTGGAACCGGTCCAGGGTTGTCTAAATAACCCAAGCCGTTTGGAATGAACCACCCTGACGGGTTTAACGACTCCATTGGCCACCATAAGGTCCTAAGAAAACCAAAGAGGAAACTAACATAAACTAACTACAACTAAATAAAAAAAACTAAAACTAAATACAAGAGACTAAACTAACTAATAAATAAAAACAAACTAATACACTAATCTAATTAAAAAAAACGAACTACAATATAAACTAAAACTAAATACAAATTACACTAACTATTCTACTAATTACTATTACTCTAACTCTAACAATTAACTGTCTAACTGCCATTTATAGTACAGCTTATTCACAAATATGCAATATACACAATTGGCAGATTTAAATAAAACCTGCAAAACTCATATGCTTTTTTCCGTAAGATAGCCAGAGATATTTTTTTATTTTTATATTTTATGAATAAGAAGTAAAACTTACTGAAATTAAACGATCTAATATATTTACTGAAATTAAACAATCTAATTTATTAAACAAATATGCTAACAGATAAATGACAGATTGACCTGGAAGCGCTCCTAATTTGTCCTGTGTATGATGACTTTGAAGCTGGTCAGAGGAAGTAAACTCGCACCGGTTAATCCATAAGCTTCTCGTAAACGATAGGTTGCGCTGCTCTTTGAGTTGTTTACAGGACAAACAAGACAAAAAAAAATCATAACAATTTTATTATTTATAAATCTCTGCAATAAGGGAAACCTGTTATGCAAAAACTTATATTTAATAATTCAACTTATGAAGAAGAGAAATTTGTCTTTCATAAACTGAATTAAGCAATTGCTATGTTTTTAAACACTTGGAAGAAATCAGATATGGATTACAGTGATTAAATTATATCATTTGCACATGATTAAGATAGCTAAAGTAGTCATTAACCAGATACAAATTGATATACACAACATGAAACAAAATATTGATATGATGAGAAGCTAAAGCTGTAACAAAACACCAAACTCTTCTCCAGTCTGTATTAAAACTCCATATCCTTGTTCTCCCAAAAATGAGGATGTTTCTTATTACAAAAATGATAGGTATTTATAAGTCTCTCCACAAGGTAAAACCTCCCTGTGGATAAGATCAAACTATTTTACATAATCTGGGAGATATCCCAAAATCAACCAAACTAGGAAACTAAAATGCAAGTGAAATCTTTGAAATGTCCCCTAACTACTCATCAAATCCATTGCAATTTCGAATTCATATGCAATAGATCAAAAATAACAAGTTAGAAAGGTATTTCATTTACAAAACAATAAAAATTTGATTCTACAGACTTAGCTACAAAATCATCTGATTCTGTAGCTAGTCTAAAATAGCATACAGGATCAAATAGAAATCAAATCAAATCTTTTTAAACAGAGTCAAATCCAATTTTCTTTTAATAAACATTAAAAATGAATCACTAATGATTCAAATGATTTTATCATTCAATATAAAATATAATCAAAAGTGATTTAATCGAAACAGGGGTAAGGATACTCTGTTTCATTTTACCAAAAAAAATCGGGTCAAACAGTAACAAGACTGTTTCATATCAAATGAAATCCATAGTGAATCATATCATGTGTGATACGATCTAATCCAACACAACCAGAATCCATTCGTTATAGCTAAAATAATGGAGCATAAGATTCATGTTGTTTTAATTAAAAACAAATATGGAAAGAATGTTACGATCATGGGTAAATATAACAGCATCAACCAGAATTCGCCATAGATTTCGATCGCTGAGCGTTGCACAGTTAACAGACATGATCAATTAATAGTGATCGCAACCATCATAAAGTCGATAGAAATGATAATCATAAACTGGGCAACAATCGAAACAAATCGTGACTGGGTTGAATATAGAATAATAGTGAATCCAATCTCGTTTTACAAATCAACTCGTAACTGAATATTCATTGCCATTACACATCCAACCGATAACAAGGTCGATCTAACAGTAGATCAAAATGAATTAACCGACTGGGTTTCACATAACTGTTACGAATTGAATCCATTCACGATTTGTACGGAATCATTTTAAACCAAATCCAAACTGTATTCGAGTTGTTCGAAAATCATATGGAGATAAAACCGTAACAGTTGACCATATCACAATTGTTACCAATCATAGAATATACGAAATCAAAACGAAATGCGATTGTGTTTAGAATCGAAACATGAGAAACATCTTGTGTCTATCAAACGACTTCAATCGACAGCAGAGCATTCATTTTGGCTAAATCAAACAACTCAAATCCATACCAAATCAATCAAATCGATTAAAATCTAATCAAAACTCAACTAGGAAACGGAATTCCGTTCAGTCAAAGCAAGGTTGAGTATACAATGTAACGAAATCAATCAATGTTGAACAGAGCTATTCAAACCAAATTTGAATCGTTATACAAACTCATACTATTTACAATAATGATTGATATTACACATACCTGTGTGACGAGGCTATCCAATTATGCCAGCTTAGAATTCACCACAGCCATGGCCGATTCCACATTTTTAAACAAAATGGAGCCTGTCGTTCTTTGTCTTTTATCAATGGTCTGTAGCTCAGCCTTTTGACAGGTAAGCAGTGTAACCTGGTCCTCCAAAGATTTAATCTTTGACTGTAGCATCGGCACATCAAGATAATATCTCTCTAACCATGAGCTGCATTGATCACAGGGTGGCATTGTAGGCTTCGACAACGTAGGAGAGGTTTTAGATGAATGACCGGGGGATTCACAAGGAAGCTTAATGCCTGGGTAGTTAGGGTCGTTTTGCAAGCAAGGTGGTAGATTTGTCACAAAGTCATATGAGGGTTTGGCACACAGACCTTCCGAATAGGGGTACTCACTAGCCAGGTAACGTTCCACTTCTGAGTCAGAGTCTTCATTCACCACAATGGGGTTAGGGTTGACAGGAAGTTTTGGCATGTTCCTTTCCATTCGAGACATTAAACGAGCGTTCTTTTTTACTTTGGCGTTTGCAGTGGGTTTGGATTTGGGTTTCTTTCCCACAGGCTTAATAGTTTCGACATCCTTAGTCACAGAGTGGGGTAGGTCGATAGGTGAGTCGGGTAAGGGTTTAGGTAATAGAATACTATAGGGTACCGGGGGTACAGACTTGCCCTCGCTCACCATAGGTTTTTCAACCTGTGGAGGATTCGAATCCTCAAAATCATTGCGAGCAAGAAAATCATTCCAACAGTCTTCGTGTAACCCCAAATGATAGACGATAATAATTTTAACCAGCCCATAGTGAAAAACATTGCTATCAGCCTGGTTCCTTTTGTATCTCTTAGACATTTTAAACAGGCTTCTATGCAAGTAATAAGGCATATTAAGCTCATAGCCCATGAAAACCATAAGCAAACGAAGGTGGTATAAGAAAACAAACTCGTACCGACCCTTGCAAGTGATAAATTGTTTGATTATCATCAGCAAATCGTACCAACGTTGCTTGAGCATGTTCACGGGCAAACCCTTATCACAGGAGCTAACCCTACGTGACTGGAAGAGAAGTGTCCAAGGGACCTCTTCCACTTTGCAATTCTTGGACCATCGTTGTCCAGTGGCAGGCAAACCCGTAGCTAAA